>ML286799.1:0-11971 GCA_005239495.1 Nicotiana undulata
TCAAAACTTGTTGTTCTCTACTCAAAATATATTTACAAAGCTGAAGAAATGCCCAAAAATCGATATCTAATGGATGTCTAAGATGTTGCCAAGGTATGCTTTTTATAGAGGGCCAAAAATTAGAGTGAAAAGTGGACAAAAACACCCCCGTCGGGCTGATATGCGATCGCATCCCTGTCGCATATCACGGATGCGATTCGCATCTTCACTCTTTCCATCGCACATCAAAACCCTAGGTCACAGAGGGTCGTCGCATTTGATATATGCGGTCCGCATTAGTAATATGCAACCGCATTCGTGCGTCGCATTTACAATGTAGCTTCAGGCATCAGATGGTGATGCGGCTCAAATGCGAACCGCATTTGCGATATGCGATCGCATATTCGACCGCATTTCACTCATTAAACTCGACTCATCTTTCTGTTGCGGTATGCGATCTTCTGGGCTCGAAATGCGATTCGCATGTTGCATATGCGATCGCATTCGGCCATTGCTCCCCTCTTTTCTCTTCTTTACTCTCTTTTTGTTCAATTTCACTCCAATTTGACCTTAACCACTTCATGGCATCATTTTCCTGCAAATAGAGCAATTACACACTAAAAACGACCTCAAGTTATCATTTAACAATACAAAATCTAATGAGAAAAGGCTAAAATGAGTGGTAAAATCACCACTTATCAACTCTGAACCCATGTATGACTCTGCCTACTGTGTGCTTACACTTACATGCTCTATATTTGTCCCCAATTCTTTATTACCCTGTTTGTGGTTGTTGAACTTATCTACATGTGTGTTCCTGAGATTAGAATGTTGTTTGTTCTAGCTGCCCTACTCTTTTCAAACTATCTTACTGAATAAAAGTCTTCTACTATTTTTTTTAAAACTCATTTTCTTTTGAATCAGTCTTTCTTGTTTAAACTGTTTTCCTACTCAAATCTCTCCAAAGCTATGTCAAGCACTCTCACCTTATTCCTAGATTCTTAAGTTACACCCCCCTCAGTGTGAGCACTGCTTTGGGAATCTCTTGAGTTCCCTCTGAACTTTGACTCACTGAGGCTGGTATTTCCACACTGCACATGTTTAACTCTTGGTTACTATGTCTGGGTGTGAGCACTTCCCGGGAGCACCCTGAGGTCCTTAGGGAACTTTGACACACCCGTACTATGAAAGGCTATGAATTACTAAAGGCATTGAGGTTTGGAGGATCTGGGCCTAAGTGAAGGCTCCCTATAGAAGTAACTTCTTATTTTTCTTTGGTTATGTAATTCATAATTCTTGGCCTGTAATTTGTAAACGAATATTTAGGGATGGATAGTGAAAAAGGGAGGGTGGTTACATAGGTTAGCTCTACTAATGGGTAGCAACCACGCCTTAGGTTTATATTTCCTATGTGTGCATTAGAATTCATGCTTAGGGCTCAATGCATTCCAAGCATGTCATATATATCATGCCCTTAGGTTTACTGCTTCAGCATCTCATTTGGCCATGATCACCACTTAGAAATCCTGTTTCTAGGCTAAATAATAATATTAACCCAAATCTCGCATGAGAAATCATATTCCTTGGGTTCTGTGGATATTGTTTCAGCATGTTCATCCTCATGTCCTTTAGGAAGAATCATGTGTTAGAATATGTACTTTGCATTACTTTATACGCTGCCATGTACACCTAAGAATCATGTATTAGGCTTAACAAACTAATAAATAAGTTCTTTTTGTGAAAAATGCGATGTTCTGCCTTAAGACAAATGCGTAATAAATAAGTCCTTCTACATTTTTTCTAAACACGTTTTGACACTGAAACACTCATGCATTCAGAATATCATGTTTAGGTCTTGCATCCTTCTGCATTTTCTTTGCATTAGATATCGTGCTTCTTAGGATTGCATTTGTATTCGTTTAAGCACCCCTAGCCTGATTATGGATAAAACAGACTCATCCACGTTCAGTAACTATTTCCTAAAATCTGGACATTTAGAACAGTACGACTTGAACAACTTTTTGTAGTAATGGGTACGCCTAGGCAAGCCTTAGGTGATAAACATGTTTAAAAACTGAAAGTATACTCCTTTATACTTGCTACTTGACTATTAATAGGTTAAAAAATTAGTAAGTAAGAAACTGATAAAATTCCTTCTCTGAATTCGGTAATAAAGCTGCCTCACTATTGCATTCTCGCCTAGATATCATGCCTTAGGATTCTGAAGTTAATAAGGCCTTTACCTGTGTTTGAGTCGTGCTAATTATGTGTATAATCTGTGGAGGAATACTTGGGCTTTGTATCTATTCTTATTTGTTTTCCCCTTATCTGCAGTCCTAATTGTCGTTGTTTGTCGCTTATAATCTTGTCCTTTAAACCTAGGGGTCAGCCTAGTACCTCATTTAGGATAGTAGTCCTAGCCTCCTCCGGGACTGATAGGATGGGACGGGTAATAGCACGCAATAGAGCTTGTGACCAAACACGCGCTTTAATCACCTTTATGGGCGGGAAAGGGTAGAATATGGATATGATGACCGGTGCGCTAATACCACGTGTAGCCCTTCTTTGAGGAGTGTCTATCGGATATTGCATTTATGTGATTTATTTTATGTTAAACCTAGGATATCCCTCCTTTAAATATTGTATTAGTTCTTTTCCTTTACGAAATTCAATAACTTGAACACTTGTTTGAAATCCCCTCTTACTTGATCCCCTTTACCTGTTATTTGTTAATTGTACGAATTCACGAAAACTATTTGGTCGAGAACCACATTTGTGGATCTTGAGGGGTGCCTAATACCTTCCCCTCGGGATAATATCAAGCCCTTACCCGATCTCTAGTGATGCAAACTAGTTTCATGAGTTAATTAAATCGTTAGGTGGCGACTCTTCTCTTTTAATAACCATCTTCCTTTAAAAGAGTTTGTCATAATATCATAAACCCGATCTCCGCGAGGAAAAAGGAGGCGCGACATTCATCCAAATCCAATTTTGTGGATGTTGATATAGGAGTGTCAATTTCTTTGGAATCTTCAATTTTAAACCTTTTAAGCAAATTTTTCACATACTTTTGTTGATGGATCATGGTTCCATTTGACTTTTGTTTAATTTGTGATCCTAAAAACAAGTTAAGCTCACCCATCATACTCATTTCAATTCACTCCCCACTAACTTAGCAAATTTTTTACTTAACCTATCAATAGTTGCTCCAAAGATTATATCATCAACATATATCTGAACTACCAAGAGATAATTACCTTTTTATTTCAAGAATAAAGCATTTTCAATTTTACCTCTCTTATAGCCATCCTCAAATAAGAATTTAGACAATCTTTCATACCAAGCTCTTGGAGTCTGGTTGATCCCACAAAGTTCTTTGCCAAGCTTGTACACATGATCAGGACATTTTTTGCTCTCAAAGCCAAGAGGTTGCTTAACAAACACTTATTCCTTTAGATATCCATTGAGGAAGGCACTCTGATGGAGAATGAATTCCATGTAAGCAACAAAGGCTATAAGGAGTCTAACGGCTTCCAATCTTGCAATTGGAGAAAAAGTCTCATCATATTATATGCCCTCTTCTTGACTATATCCTTTAACCACCAATCTTGCCTTGTTCCTTGTAACTGTTCTTCTTTATCAAGTTTATTTCTGAAGACCAATTTGGTACCAATCACTATTCTTTCCTTGGGTCTTAGTACCAGATGACAAACCTGACTTCTCTTAAATTGGTTGAGTTCATCTTGCATTGCATTCACCCTATCTGCATCCTGCAAAGCATTAGAAATATTTTTAGGTTCAATAATAGATAATAAAGCATCAAAAGCACAGAGATTCTTTAAAAAAGATCTGATTTTGATTCCACAGGTTGGATTAGTGATTATGCTCCCAATGGGATGAGTGATTTGATACTTGTAAGCTTTCACAACCAACTGGTTTTCTCTAGATGTTCCTTCAATGTTTTGTTGTTGAGGAACAGGTTCATGGACAGGTTCCCTCGAGGTTTGAGGATCGATTCCTCTCTCATCAGTTTCCCCTATCAGGTTGCCCGGGGTGGAAGGACCTATTCCATCATCTATTCCTTCCTGTGGTGTAGCTTCAGGCTAGACTGTTGTTTCATTTAAGTTTCTTACCAGCCCAATTTCTTCATCATCTTGTTCCTGCCTCTTAGAAAGAATGTTAGTTTCATCCAAAACAACATGTACACTTTCTTCTACACACATAGTTCATTTTTATGTATCTTATAAGATTTACTATGTGAAAAATATCCCAAGAATACTCCCTCCTCACTTCTGGGATCAAACTTACCTAGGGAGTCTTTTCCATTATTATGCACAAAGTACTTACATCCAAATTCCCTAAGGGATATATTTGATATTCTCCCTTTAAGTAACTCATAGGGAGTCTTCTCAATAAGAAGTCTAGCCATGCATCTATTTATGATGTCGCATGCATTGTTCACAGCTTCTGGCCAGAATCTGTGAGGCAATTTACTAGCAAGTCACATAGTCCTAGCCATTTCCTCAAAGGTTCTATTCTTTCTTTCAACTACCTCATTTAGTTGTGGAGTTCTTTGTTTTGGAGTTCTAGGAGTAGAAACATTATGATGTATACCATGATTATCAAAAAATTCAAAAAATTTGCATTCTCAAACTCGGTACCATGATCAGACCTAATTGACGCAAGTTGATTACCTAGTTGTTTCTGAGTTTTTCTAATAAATGAAGTCAACATGTCAAATGATTCATCTTTAGATGTTAAAAATAGTGTCCAAGTAAACCTAAAGTAATCATCAACAAGCACCATAACATATTTCTTACCAACTCTGCTCATTGTCCTCATTGGTCCACACAGATCCATATGGACCACTTCCATCGTCCTAGTAGTACTCACCATTTTCTTGCTTTTGAAAGAAGATTTTACCTGTTTCCCCCTTGCACAAGCCTCACAAACTTTATCTTTATTGAGCTTAATGTTAGGCAGCCCTATCACTAAATCCTTGGGGACTAGCTTGTTGAATTGACTCAGACTTGCATGTCCAAGTCTCTTATGCCACAGGAGAGGATCATTGTCCAACACACTTAAGCAAGTGAGTTCATTATCTGAAAGTGTGGAAAAATCCACCGTATATATGTTGTTCAATTTTTTCCCTGCAAAACTATCTTGTCAGTAGTAAGATTTATCACAAAGCATTTTACAGAGGTGAAGGCTACCATGTTTCCTCTATCACACAATTGTGATACACTTATCGGGTTGTATTTCATTACATCTATCAAGTAGACATTCTCAATAGATTGAAGTCAGATTTACCTACCTTTCCAACCTCAATGATCTCGCATTTCTTTCCATTTCCAAAGGAGACATTACCTCCTATAAGGTCCTCAAGTGAAAGAAATTGGTTCTTGCTTCCTGTCGTGTGCTTTGAGCAGCCACTATTCATGTACCATATTTGATAGCTCCCCTTCACTACCTTCAAAAGGAAATCAAGAGTTAGTCTTAGGAACCCAAACTAGTTTGGGTCCCTTTCTATAGGCAAAAGGGTAAATCAGATTCTTTTTAGCCTGACTTGGTAGCCTATTTCCCTAGAATATTTTTTTTGTCCTTTTGACTTGCCTTTTCTTTTGCAGTGCACTCACTATTATAGTGACCAATGTTACTACAGTGAGTGCAAATTTTATTCTCAGAAAGTGTGAGGCACTTGCTTTTAGAGTCCCATTTAGGTGCAGAGTTCCCGAAGCCAAGTCCCCTTTCTGTTGCTACTATGGTGTTCTTGTAGCGTGAAAGTGCATCAGAGGACATGTTCCATTTAGAAGTTCTGTCTAGCTCATGCTTAACCTCATTGAGTTCCTCCTCCAAGACTCTTACATGTTCATCCCTTTTATACAACTCATCTTTCAATTTACCTACATTTTCTTTTAGTGTGAGTTGTGTGTTACCATCTATATTTTTACCTGTTCCTAACTTCAATTTTAGATTTTCATATCTAAGTTCTAGAACAATTTTATTAAGCGCATGAACTTAGTTCTTCAACACATCATTTTCATTTTCAGTTTCACAAGCCCTAAGTTCTAGGTTTTTGCACTTTGCTTTCTAAATGACACACTCTTTTGACAATTGTTCCTTTTCATTATTCATATCTTCAGACTCTTCAATTAGCTCTAGTAGTAATTCAGACGGTCTTTCTTTAGACATAATTTAATTTGATCTTTAAATTGAAAGGCTTACCTCAGGTTCTTAATCAGATTCTCCAATAGTGATTAGAGCTTGTTCATCATCATCATCATCATCAACAACAACATCATCATCATTAGCCAAGCTCTCATCTAAATTATCTCCCCAAGTAGCAACCATTGCCTTGGTTGATCCTTTGTTGTTGCCTCTCTTGGGAAAAACATGTTCCTTCGTTCAGCTCTTTCCTTTTTCCGTTCAATTTCCCACAAAGGATAGTTCTTGATTATGTGATCAGTCATTTCACACTTGTAGCATCCATCATTTTCCTGCTTTTCTAGAGCTCTAGCCTTCTTGTAGCTTCCACTTCTTTAAGAACCCTTTCCTCTCTTTAGGTACTTCTTGAAGTCTTGGTGATCATTGCCATTTCATCATCGTCCAAGTCAGAACCTTCAGTAATTCTGAGTTTCAGACTCTTTTCCTTCTTAGGCACATCCATTTTCATGGTTTGTCTTCTAAGTTCATAGGCTATGAGATTTAAATCAACTCATCACAAGAAAGTCAAGCAATATTCTTTGATTTCTGAATGACAATGATCTTGCTTTCCAATATGATTGGCAAGACCCTAGTTAGTATCTTCTCAACCCTCTCATCTTCAGGAATAATCCTTTCAAGAGACTTTAGCTCGTTTGTCAATGTAGTGAACTTTGTGTACATCTCTTGAGTTGTTTCTCCATCTCTCATGGAAAAAATTTCATATTGAGAGAATAATAGGGTTCCTCTTGATCTCTTCACCTGAGTTGTTCCAACATAGGCCACTTGCAGTGTGTCCCAAATTTGTTTGGCAGTGGATCAGCCTTGGATTCAGCTGTACTCATCTAGACCAAGTCCACAGACAAGACATTTCTTGGCTTTTGCGTTCTTTTCCTACTTCTACAAGTCCTCAACATTGCAATCAGCTCTTGTCTTTAGCACATCTTCTCCTTCAACATTTTTCTTCAAAGTAGACAGTGGACCATCAGTAATTATGTCCCATAACTCGTAGTGGTGGCCGAGCAGTGGATTGCTCTTCCCGATTTCCTGGTGGTGCACATATCATGATCTTTTCCTAAGGTGTCAGCCTCTTCAAGAATAATCCTCTCTGATACCAATTGATATTTTATACTTCAATACCATAGGAGGGGAGTATTTGTGTGGTGTCCAATTTTCGTGTGCACTGATTTATAGAAGTATCTGGTTCTTCTATGAGTTCCTTAGTCTACTGTTGAGGAATAAATAAAGCAAAAAGTAAAGAACACAAGTATTTTTACGTGAAAAATACCTGGCTCAAAAGGTGAAAAAATCACGACCTATTTCCTAGTAGGATTTTTTCCAAAACTCCACTACAACTCTGAGCCAAAACAATAATGTTTAAAAACTATTGTAAGCTTAATAATTACCTCTAGCCTTTGTAACAACCAGCCACGGGCGGTTGCGAATGATCGTTAAGGTATAGCTCCCTTTAAAAGGGCGTTATACGTGAATTTGAAAAGACGGGAGGTATAGCGCCCTTTAAAAGGGCGTTATACGTGAATTTGAAAAAACAGGAGGTATAGCTCCTTTTATTACTTAGTTATACATATTTTGTGGGTCCGCCAATAATTCTTCTGGACGTAACTGACATAAGAATAATTCAATTGGATATAGCGCCCTTATTTAAGGCTCTATACCTAAAACAATTGTACCCCCTGACTGGTTTTTCCCTATTTAAGGATGTTAAGAATTTTCTAAAAATCCATTCATAAATATTCTCAAGTCTTCTGAAATATTTCTTCGTTAAGTTGTTTTGCATTTTTTCATAATGTCTGAAGAGCAAAAAGTAAGGGTTTCATTATATTTGGGGGTGAGGTTGTGGTGGAGAATAACTTAGTAACCTATAGTTTATCTCCACAGTGTCATGTTAAGTTGCCACTTACAATGGAGTACGATAAATTGGTGTCATTTTTATGTTAAAAAATGAGTGTGAACAAATGTTGGGTGAACCATAAAGTAACCAGACAATATCCATATTTTGTCACTCCGCAAGGGGTTTCTTGTTATGATGAGTTTAACATCGAGGATGATGAAACTATGAGAGATTTTTTGAGGACTCCGAATGAATACTGGGAATTTCTTTTGATAAAAATGTTGGAAATGTACGTCAAAGTTGAAGATGTTCGCAATAATGAGGTTGCGCAAAGTAGGGATATCCCTTAGTCATCGGGTGGTTATTTTGGAGCAGTTTTAGCCGAACAGGTTCCAACTGAAAGAGTTTGGTCTGATCTAAACTTATCTCCATGGGCGAATGATGAGCGAGGAAATAATTTCTCTCCTACTTTACTTAATCCACAAGACGAGTGGTAAACTTCAATTTTCCTTTGTGTTAAGATGTTTATTTTTGTTGTATTGTATTTGTATTAACACTCATATATTCCACAGAGGGTACCAGCCAAATATGAATTTTACATATTATGAACCAACGCGCAGCTGGAATATGCGTATTTCTGGTGTGTTGGATCATGGTGGTCCATCGGGAAGTCATCACCAACAGGATAATGTCCATCATGGGATGTCAACAGATTACGATTTGTAAGTGAAGTGATTTAGCTATATGTAAAGTATTTATCAATTTTAGTAGCTCATTATTTTGTTGGTTGTGTAGTGAAAACAAGCAACTTGAGCGTCTTTTCCTGACTCAATTTCCCGAAGACAACATATTTAATCGGGATCTGGAAGATGCATAGAGTCAGGAAGAGAATAGTAATTATGACAACAATGCTGATGAGTCCAGAGATGACACACCCTTCCTTGATGAGGGTGATGATGAGAAGGAAGAGAATGTTGGACCTGATTTGACAAGGGAGCATGTTCCACCCCCCGTTAGACCAAGAGTGTACGAGTTTCGCGTGTCGTTTTATTCAAGGGAGATTCCCTACCTTGATCATTTTCCAAGTATGCAGGATGTGGATGCCTTCACAAGGGATATTGACGAAATTCGGACAGCAATGTGGAATGAATCTAGAGCAACGGTGCTGTCAAAGGGCATGCTTTTCCCGATAAAGCGCGCCTAGCCAGGGCGGTGCTAATGTACATCGTAAAATAATGTCATGATATAATGGTACGCGAGTCATCTCCATATGTATATAAGGTTATTTGTCGTAGATGGTTTACGGTTTGTAATTGGATATTGCGTGCGAGGAAGAAGAAAACAAATATGTGGGTTGTGGATAAATACATTGGCACCCACAATTGTGAAATGGACACATTCAGCGGGAATCATTTTAACGTTAATGTTGACTTGATTTCTTTTGTCTTGATTCCACACATTGAAGCATCCATAAGGTACAAGATCAAAGAGTTTATAACATCCGTCCACCAGGAATATGGGTGCACCATTACCAAAAGAAAGGCATCTCTCGGGTGCAAACTTACATTTGAAATTGTTTATGGTAAGTGTGATAAGTTCATTGCATGTATACCCAGGTACATGGATGCATTGCAACACTTTAACCCCGGGACTGTTGTTGAATGAAAGCTTGAGCGGAGTCCAGGAATACCAGAACATATATTCAAATATGTGTTGTGGGCATTTAAACCAGCAATTGCTGGTTTTCTGCATTGCCGGTCGATAATATCCATAGATGTCACTCATGCCTATAGAAAGTATGATATTAACTTGTTGATCGCCGATACAATAGATGATGGTGGAAGTAGATTTCCCTTAGCTTTTGCTATTTGTGCCAGTGAAAGCCAAGAGACTTGGAAACTATTTTTGAACCACTTGAAAGAGCATGTTGTCAAACAGTGTTCAAGTATTTGTCTAATATTTGATTGGCATGGTGGTATTTTAAGTTCTGTAGAGAATTTTCATGCGTGGCAAGAACCATATGCCTACCACCCTTACTATGTGAGGCACCTGAAGGCCAATTTTCAGAAGGCACATCCCAACAAGGATTTGCATGATTTAATGTGGATGGTTGCAACATAACACCAAGAGTGTAAATTCAGGAGGCACATTGAATCTATCAGGCAGGAAGACAAGAGAGCATATCGTTGGTTGATGCGACATCAGCTTGACAAGTGGACTTTGCATGCAGATGGTGGAAGAATATGGGGAATTCTGACTACAAATGTGTCAGAGTCTTTCAACGGGTTATTGAAGTCTGCACGAGGATTGCCTGTCACTGCCATGGTGTGGATGTCATTTAAGAAGGTGCGGAGAGGTTTGTTGAAAGAGCTAGAGCTGCATTGTCATTGATGGAAAGAGGTGTTGAATTTATGCCACTATCAATGAAAAGATTTGAGAAATACAGGTGGAGAGCACATTGGCATTCATATTTACAGTATTGCCATGAGCGAAATATTTTTGAAGTTCGCACCGCTATCCATCAAAGTCGGGGGAATAATATACACACCTAAATGAATCTAGAAGGTTATGTTCTTGTGGAAAATGGTCCATCTACCACATGTCGTGCTGTCACGACCCAATTTTTCCCTCCACTGGGTATCGTGACGACACCTAGTCTTAAGGACTAGGTAAGCCTAACATTTAGAAAACATAAATAAAATATTGAAACCTTTGAATGCTTCTCGATAAAAATCTCTATACATTACATATCATCCCAAAACCCAGTAAGTACAAGTCATAAGCTTTAAGGAATCTACACTAACATATCTAAATACCACTGTTCGGAATAAATACAACAATGTATGAAAACTACTTGTAAGAAGGTGACTCTGAAACCGCGAACTCTGAAACGGTTTTACCTCGAGTCTCCACAACAGCAACCGCGCTGCTAGCTATCGATAAACTGCTATGCAAAAACCTGAGATCTGCACAAAACTTGTGCAGAAGAGTAGCATGAGCACACCACAGCGGTGCCTAGTAAGTATCAAGACTAACCTCGGTGGAGTAGTGACGAGGACTAGTCAAGACACCCATTGGTCTAATAAATTAAACAGACATACGTATAGGAATGACATGACATGACACATGTCTAATGGCTACACCATATAATTATCAACATAACAAGTACAAAGCGGAAGGAAGATACAGTAAATAACACAAAACATCGTAAAATTTCACAGAAGAAAGGACGAGGGTGCGAATCAAAGTGGAAACCACAACATAGTAAAAACAATAGTAACTCAGCACTGCAATAATTTCCCCCTCAAGCCTTATTCAACAACTCCTACAATTTAGTCAATTCTTCAAGCGAAAACTTTAAATCGTAAGTTTATATTGAAAGCTTTAAAAATATAATCACTTCATTTTGAGTGAAGTCTCCTTTGTAAATACACTTCCTTCAACGATATATATAAATGTATTGTACAGAACAAAAACCTGGAACACAAATTCCTTTCAATAAAAGCTTTTCAATGTACCTTTCTAGTAAATGTTTTCCAAACATAGCTTCATTCAAATAAATGCTTTGCATACATAACTTTGGAAAAATAGTAACCTTGCAAACACAGTTTCCTTCAAGGTAAATGCCTTTAAACTTTACTTTTCAATAATTGTCTTTCAGACGTAGTTTCCAATAGAACAAGTGCACGGCATCACCCTTTGTGCTTTTACTCTTGTCCTCCCCATAGAAATCGACCGATAGGACACGTAAATTGTAACGACCTAGCCGGTCGTTTTGTGTGTTGCGACTCCGTTCTCATAAATGACTCTTTCCGTAGTGGCTAATCGTGCCTTATGACTTGTGTGGGCAGGTAGTTCGAGATTCAGAAGTGATTTGGCCAGTTCAGGAACACTTGGTTCCTGAAGGCTAGCCTATTTGGCTAATTTTGGTTCCGAGCA
>ML286800.1:7812-18377 GCA_005239495.1 Nicotiana undulata
CATGGCATAATTCACACACAATATAGGCCCGCAGCCTAACTCATATCATATCATTCTCACAATGTAGGCCAGCAGCCTTACTCATATCATAACATCCTCACAATGTAGGCCAGCAGCCTCACTCATATCATATCATCCTCACAATATAGGCCAGCGACCTCACTCAGTCAGACACTCTCAAATTGCCCTTCAGGCCATAAATATACCGGGTTCTCGACCCAAAAACAGTATTTCATTTTCAAGAAGTAGTATCAAAATACTCTGAGTGTCAAAACAATTTCACAGAAAAGACTGAGTGAAAAATCATAACATAGCAGTGAGGAAAATAGTAAAAACATCCCCCAAGGGGTAAACAAATCGGCACTAGGCCCCAAACATGGCTTACAGCCCAAAACATATCATAATGTATAAATACTATTTAAGCAAAGGCTTAAAAATCGGTTTCGCAACTCAATAGTCGCCCAAATTAGGAACCATGTTCCAAAGTTTCCACCTTTTTATTTCAAAACCCGTGAAAGGGTGCATAGTCCGGGGTTTCATACCCTCAGGACAGGATTTAAAGACATTACTTACCTCAAAACTAGCCCGAAAACTATTCCGCAATGCGCTTGCCTCTCGAATCAACCTCCGAAGGCTCCAAATCTACCAAGTTCAAATTTTTATCATTAATATGGGCTTAAGGAACAATTTCCAATCGAAAGATATCAATTTTACTAAAAAATCCGAAACCGGGCAAAACCCGACCCCCGGGCCCGCGTGCCGATACTCAGAAATTTTTACATAAAAGTATTCTTCATCTCCCCACGAGTCCGTACATATAAAGAACATCAAAATCGGAGTCCGTTTGACCCCTCAAATCGACCCTTGAAGGTCTCATAATCTCATGCCCCAAAATCCTATTTTTCTACTGTTTTTTCATGAATTAAAGGGTGGGATTAAGGTCTACAATCACCCATAACGAGTTTTAATGATCAAAATACTTACCTCTGTGATACCCAATGATTTTCTCCTCCAAAATTTGTCCAAGAATCTCCTTGTCCGTACACCAATGGTGAAATAAGGGTTTAGGTCGCGGATGAAATATTTAAATACAGCCTAGTGATTTCTTCACCGCGATCGCAGCTCTTCCCCTGCGATCGCATAGTGTTATGGTCTTGACTTCAGCGATCGCAGCTTTAAGCACGCGATCGCACTTCACCCTCACACAACCTCCCGCGATCGCAACCGTGCCCACGCGATCGCGATGCACCATCAGCCACTCCCTCACGCGCCCAATTTACTCTATGCGATCGCGAACTCCATTACGCGATCACACTTCACACCCCGCTCAACTCACGCGATCGTGACCTCCTTCATGCGATCGCGAAGAACAAAAATTTGCCATTCCTCAGCTAACCCTACGCGATCGCGGTCAAGTCCACGCGATCGCACTGCTTAAGCCACTCACCCTACGCGATCGCGGACCATTCCTCGCGATCACAGTGAACAAATTCCAGCTGCATAAACACCAGAAAACCAGCAGTGTTTTCAAGTCCAAAAATGCCCGTTAACCACCCGAAATCAATCCCGAGCCTCTCGGGACCTCAACCAAACTTACCAACATATCCCATAACATCATTCGAACTTAGTTGTACTCTCAAAACACCAAAACTAACATCAAAACACCAAATTCTCATCCAATTCAAGCCTATGATTTCCAAAAACTTCCGAAACACGCATTTGATAAAAAACCCAACCAAACCATCTCCGAATGACCTGAAATTTTGCGAGCAAGTCCAAAATGACCTAACGAAGCTACAACAACTCTCGGAATCCCATTCTGACCCTCGGATCAAAATCTCGCCTATCAATCGGAATTCGCCAAAATACTAATTTCGCCAATTCAAGCCTAATTCTACACCGGGCTTCCTAAAAATATTCTGAACAAACTCCTAAGTCCCAAATCCCCTAACGAAGCTATCCGAACCATAAAATATGCATTTCGAGGTCGTTTACCAATAAGTCAACTCTTAGCTGACTTTCTCCCATTTTAAGGCTATTTTTAAGGACTAAGTGCCTGAGTTCTCATTTAACCATTTCGATTTCAAGCCTATCAACTCTAACACATTAAGAATAGAATAACCAATCTATAATGAGTTAATAACAATAGTTATAATGCAGATTTCACGTAACGACGGACCGGGTCGTTACACTCAGGAAGAGTCAATGGAAATACTGAAAGATACCCTTGAGTCAATGAAAATACTCGGGAAGATTCCTCGTCCATATGGCTAAAATATATACTATCAAACCATAATATATTAATATTGGTTTTCGTGTACGGCTAAAATTGGAGAGACCAATTTTGTGATTATTACGACTTTCCATTACCTGTCCTTGGAAGGCTCGAAGCACGGCTCGAGGATTCGTTCCCGAGGGTCTCCTAGGATCGACCTCGGGGCAACACAAATCGGCAGCAGTCATAAACGAGCGGGATACTCTCGAAAGGCGCGTGGCTTAAAGTTGACCAGGCCTGCAAAAATAGTACAAGTCCGTACCGTGACATTAAATAGCAGTACCGGCTGTTTACTTTTGTAATAAATGCTTATGTACTATTTCCCCCTCCTATATAAAGGGGACCCTTATCATTTTTTGCACACATGATATTCAATACAAGGAACAAGAACATTCTCGGCTCTCTAACTCAAACATCCTCTATTGTCTCTCTACTAATCTATACTTGCATTTATTGTATTTCATTGATTGTTCTTCATTTATTATTCATTATTGATCATAAATAGCCTCATTCAAGGCCCTTAACACTGTTAGACCTTCATCGGTCATTCACCACTGCCTCCAACTCTCGACCTCGAGGCCCTATCTCGACCATCTCAAGACTCCGATAAGCACACTATTTCAACCTCGAGGCCTAGCCCGGGCCGGCTCGAAACCCCAACTTAAGGCAGTCTGGTTTGCTTGTTGCGATTTTATATCACTATTATCTCGTTTCTTTAGCTTACATTTAGAACCTATTGCTTAACAACTAGCATTAAAATAAATCACATATTTTTAGAACCACATAATCAAATTTAATAATTACCATTTTCAAGGTAAACAGTTTGGCGCCCACCGTGGGGCTAAAAATAATTATTATTGTTTTAGTGTTGGTTCACAAAAACGCAAGTTATTCTTCACACTTTTTCTTGTCCAAGAATCTTTGATTTCAGGTCAAAATGTCTAACTCTGTAAATGCACACGAAAACAACGGTGCTGGGGACCATGGAGAGAATGGTGTAGCTGTTTCAGACGTTGGTGTATCGCCACAAAACCTTGAGGATGCACCAAACCCAAACCCAGTGGATGTGGGCTCATGCAACGCTCAACATGTCGATATTAGTTCCTGCACTGACAGGGATATACGCCGGGAAAAAGAACAAGAAGTTCAAAAGACTCCAACTCGAGAAGAAAGAGAGGTTAGCCTTCACGTTATTTTTGAAATGTTGCAGGCACAACAATTAGAAATTGCACAGCTGCAAAGCCACCAAAAAACTCCAAGTACAACAGCACCGGAGACGGCTCCTCGAGTCGAATAGGAACCGGAGAGGTCGAGCAACAACTGTCACACCTCCTTTTTCACCCGGTAAGGGTAATAAGGGAGTTTTTCCACTTCAAGTGACATTATTCAATTTTTGGGATTTATTTTATTCAGAATCACCACCCGTACTTTTTACGGTATTCCGAGACACCATTTATTTATTAGAAATCCCAAAACTGAGGAATTTTGTCTTTGTTAAATTATCTGCGAACCAGAAATCCGGGTAAGGAATTATGTTAACCCGGGAGAAGGTGTTAGGCACTCCCGAGTTCCGGTGTTAGGCACTCCTGTAGAGTTTTAAATGTGTCTAAAATCATGTCACGCAGACGTGTACATAATTTTCGACACTGAATTCATTCAAGGGGATAAATAAAAATGTGCGAGTGCGTATTTTGTTTTGTTGTAAAAAAGAAACCGGAATCACGTCACGCGGGTATGTACGCAATTCCGATAATTTTAAAAAATTCGTTCCTAAATGTGTCTCTATGAGTGTTCATTTTAGTCTTTATTTGTGTTACGTAAACGTATACACAATTTGAGAAAAAGGTATATTTTAGTTGTTTTCATTCAAAGTTACGTAAAACGTATAATCCGAAGATTGATTTATTTTCTAAGTTTAAGGCATTCACTATCTAAAAGGCTTTCGAGATTCATTACATCTAAATTAAAAATCCTAAGTCAAGTCATGAGATTGGGCTATGGCCTAGTCTAGTCCGATTTTTATCACTATAGACCATCCTAATTTGGTTTTTTGGACATGATTCAAAATAGAGTAGCTAAACAATTAAGAACAAACATGCTAACACATTTCGCATTTGTGTGGTAATAAACAAGGCAATTTTGAATTGCGGATATAATGTTACATGTAGATGAACAAAATTTCTTTACCATTTGACCTATCTACTAAACAAGGATATTTATACATAGTTCATGGATCCAACATGGGACTTTGTCTTAAATTTTGCGACGAACAGCCTTTTGAACAAAAACCAAACTAACGAGACCTCTTGGATTAAGATCATTTGATACTCTTTAGGAAAGAGTTTAAGTCAGAAAAACACTAAGGTGTGTAAAACTGGGCCCTTGTTACTTTTATTTTGAACAAACAGTCTAGAAATAATCAAAATTCGAACTCTATCTTTTGCTAGCTGATTTGAAACTCATTTGTGTTCAGTAATACAAAACTTCAGTAAGTTTGGTAAATGAAATACTTACTATACTGATTTATCAAAAAAAAAGACTGATTGTGGACTGCTTAGTGCAGCTAATGGGCCCAACATTCCAGGCCCCACAATCTGAAATTCAGATTCTATCAGGTCCAATTGGGCCATGTTCACGAGTCTGACCCAGTTCAAGTGACCTTAGCAGGTCTGGCTCATAACTGTTATAATAATAATCGTTCCAGATTTAAGGAAATACAACTGATCATAAATTTTAATATAGTCCAGTCCCTATTACAAATACATACAAAGATAGAATTAAAAATACAATTTTTGTTCCTGAATACAAGTTTCTGAAAAAAAATGAAAATGAGATAAAACTAAAAGCTGCTGCTCCTGTGCAAGCTTCAACAAACCTTAAAGATTTAAACCTACATTTTGGCGTTAATCTAAAAACTATAAGTCCAAAGTTTTAATACTTGGACAACAATAACAACAGACCTTTAGGCATTTTAATGGGATGAATCTGACCATAAAGGAGGTTAGATTCATCCTTAATGATGCTCTATACCATACTGAGAGACAAAACATGTTTTATGCATTTTTATGGACTAAATCTGACCATAATGAAGGTCAGATTCAGCTCCAATTATGCTGAACTAATAGGAAACCATCATTTGGTATTGCAGAATACTTAACCAAACTCAAACAAGCAATAAATTTCAACCTCCTATTTACATGCACATGCAGTCAGAGAAATTCAAACAAGATACATTCTTATAACAATATAAGACACATTTTTTCAGATCTGAAAGTTTCATTTATAGAACAAGAGATTACATACCTTTCAAAGAGAAGAATACCAAGTAAAGTCTGGACCAAATAAAGGTCCAGAAAGAGATGAGAATCAATAGGGGAATAGAGGAATCAACAACAAGTAAACAGCAGACCCCAGCAACCAAAATCAAAGCAAGACCAGTAGGAAATTAAACAACCCCAGAAATTCGAGTGAGAATCCTTAGGCTTTTGAAAAAAATCCAGAATACCCAGGAAAGACCAAAGAAAACTGATAACCAAAACAGTATCCTGATGAGTTGTTCTTTAGTTTTTTTTTCCTGATTTTTCTAATAATATCTTTGGAAGCTATTCTATTTTTTTGTGTTTCTTCAAATGTTTTTCCAGCAGCTAAATGTATGTAAAAAAAAGGTAAAAGCAGATGAAGAAAAAGAAGATCTTTTCGTGTGAAGAAAGTAAATTTTAGTGTGTGTTCCCGTCCTTAACAGTAGGGAAATGAGGGTGTTTATAAGGGATTTGGGGGGTGGGATATGCTTGGCATATTCCCCATCCAATGAGCTGAAATAGTACACAGGGCAGCTGTCACCCTTATCCTTTGGGACAACTGCCCCTAGTCTAGAAGTTTCTAGCCCATAAAATGACCCTAATACCCTTAAAAAATCTGATTTCAAAAGTCTAGAAGGTTCTTGGGTTGTTACACCCAAGATTCCCTCACCTAGGATTCCTAATATACCCCTTGAAGTTTCTAAAATTACCATTAGGTAACCAAGGTTAAACTTGCTTGGGTTATTATTAACTCTAGTTAATTAACCTAGTTAGGCTCCTTAGTTAATTAAGACTACTAGGTGTTCTTAGTTAGTTAGTTATTAGTTTATTCTCAGTCTAATTAACTTAATAGAGATTAGTCAACTTAACCCCCTTAAATTCAGGTTAGTTGATTTGCTTCAATTAAGTAAACTTAGTTAATAATCTTAATTAGAATTTAGGACTTAGTTAATTATTTAAGAGGTTAGTAACCTAGGTTAACCTATTAAACAAATGTCCTTTTAGAAGGTTATCATTAATTGGGTTAATCTTGAGTTTAGGATTAGACTAAGTTAATTCACGACCATACACTGGTTTGGAATTAACTAGTTTCCTAATTAATTAACTAACCTAATTATAACATGCTCAAATAAACTATGAAGCAATTAATCAACAAAGATGATCATGCTTAAAGAAAAACAGTAAATCCTAACAACTACATACTCACTAACATGAACAAGAACAATCATAATATTGACAAATAACCTAATCAAACAAGGCAAGGAACAATGCATACAATGATAAATCGAATTATGCCGATAATCAGTATTGTCAAGAAACCCTTACTAATTAACAGGAATTACAACATGATTATCATGAAATAAGTTTTGAGTTTGAACTTAATTAAGCAGAAGAAACGAGAGTAGGCCAAGGTAAACAGTGGCAGAGAATTTAAACAAAATCACAAGAGAAATCAAATTAACGGACATGTTAATCACATAAAACATGTTGTCATAATTCAGGAAATCTACGGAGAAGCAAGAAAAATAGGTTTTAACCAACAGTTTTCATATTTAAACAACTGGGGCCAAACTCTAACCTAGGTGATCAATTTTAACAAATAACATGAATAGGGGAAGCGGCTGGTTAAGTGGGAACAAGTTGACCGGATTCCGGCGGCTGGCCGGAGTTTGGCCGGACTTCCAACGAGGTTTGAATGGACTCAAACCCACGTGAATCACTTGCTCTTGTGGAGAGCAAGTGACTCACGTAAGTCTGAGCCATTGATTTGCCTTTAATCATCGTGGAGTGAACTTTAGGGTTCAGTGTTTCTTAGATCTAAAATTACTCATTTTGGGGTGGACTTTTGGGAAAACTGATGGTAGGAGGCAGTTGAGAATGGAGAGAAGGTTGTTTGGTGAAGATTTGGGCTTGATTGGTGGAGCTCCGCCGCCGGAGGCGATTTCAGACCGGCGGAGCACGACGGAGGGGTGGTGGAGCCATGGTGGGGGGACGACGGAAGCCGGCGAGGTGAGAGAGACATGGGGAAGGGAGTGTTAGACTTAGGCCAAATGGGGTAGGGGGTAATTAGGACAGTTATATAGTTACTAATTAATTAGTTCCCAGCCGTTGGATCTGGGAAGATCAACGGCTAGGATTTAATACTTTATTTAAACGGGGTCGTTTTGGGGGCTGAGATTGGACCGGGTAGTTAATTTGGTTGGGCTAGACCGGGTAAATGATCTTGGGCCTGGGCAATTCCAGCCCAGGTCCGTTTTTACTCCATTTTTGGCCAATCTAAACTTATTTAATAAATTTAAATTAGATTAAAACTAAATATAAATGTAGTAATTAATTTTAACCTAGTCTTTGTCTAGTTTTTGCAAATTAATTAAAAATCACACCATTTTATTTATTCCTAATCAAATTTCACAATTTTGTTAAAGAAAAAAAAATAATTAAACCAAGAAATTGAACATTAAACCTACTCTATGTCGGGTAATTACATTTTCGCTATTATTTAAATAATAATTAAGGCTATACACCTAATTATACCACTTTAAATTATTTATAAATTTAAAAGGCGAATTATGATTACATAAGGCAAAATTAAATCACAAATAGCACTTAAATTCAATAAAAATCATAAAACTAAATAATTTATTGAATTTTGTGTAGGATTATATAGTAGGTAAAAATCACGTGCTCACAACAACGAGTCAGCAGCTGACCCCGCTATTATGAAGATTCTCAAAGACCTCACGAAGATAATTGAATCAAGTGAAAAGAAAATAGAAGCCAACGACAAAAAGGTGGAGACCTACAACACGAGGGTCGACCAGATCCCAGACGCACCTCCTATTCTGAAGGGTGTAGATTCGAAAAAGTTCGTGCAAAGACCATTCCCATCAAGTGCGGCTCCGAAGCGCATACTGAAGAAATTCAGAATGCCCGATCTCCCGAAGTACAACGGGACCTCGGACCCCAATGAACACATCCCTGCCTACACTTGTGGCATGAAGGGAAATGACTTGAAGGAGGACGAGATTGATTCCGTCCTATTGAAGAAGTTCGGAGAAACGCTATTAAAGGGAGCCATGATGTGGTACCACAACTTAACCCCGAATTCAGTAGACTCGTTTGCCATGCTGGCAGACTCTTTCATAAAGGCACATGCGGGTGCCATCAAGGTTGCAACTAGGAAGTCCGGCGTCTTCAAAATCAAGCAAAGAGAAAGTGAAATGCTGGGGGAATTCGTATCTCGCTTTCAAATGGAGAAAATGGAATTACCACCAGTCTTTGATGACTGGGCGGTGCAGGCCTTCACCCAAGGCTTAAATGAACGGAGTTCAATAGCTTCTAAACAAGTGAAGCAGAATTTGGTGGAATATGTCGCCGTCACTTGGGCGGATGTCCATAACCGATACCAGTCAAAGATCAGTGTCAGAGACGACCAACTAGGAGCCCCCCGAGCTCGGTATATCCTAGCAGGCTCTTGGCAAAGGAACCAAGTCCAAACAAGGAAAGGTACCAGCCATACACTAAGGACCGAAGGAATGCCCCGAGGCGGAATATACCTCGGAATGACCGAAGGGCAGATCGAGGTTAGAATCCTCGAGGACTCATGAGTAGAGTCGGTTTCGGCAGACCCGCAAGACCGGTAGAGGCACCCCCGCTATCAGAATACAACTTCAATGTCGATGTTTCAGACATCATATCGGCCATAGGTAAAATCAAGGACACCATATGGCCAAATCCCATACCATCATATCCTTCGCAAAGGAACCATAACCTAATATGCGAGTTTCACGGCTCGCACGGTCATAGAATCAAAGATTGCAGAGAGCTCCGAGAGGAAGTAGCCCGACTCAACAAAGGACACCTCCGAGAATTCCTCAGCGATCGAGCAAAGATATCAACTTCGGGAAAGAGAGGCGAATAGGAAAAATGAAACAGAAGAACCACAACACGTCATCCACATGATCATGGGAGGGATCGACACCCCACAGGAACCCGTCATCAGACGAACAAAAATATCCATCACCAGGGAAAAGCGAACTCGATGTTACATACCCTAGGACGCCCTCACGTTCAGCTACGAGGACCTCTAGACCCTGTCTGAACCTCACAATGACGCACTGGTAATTTCTTTCCTTGTAAATATGTTTCAAATTAAACGTGTACTTGTGGATCCATGTAGCTCATCCAACATAATCAGATCAAGGGTGGTAGAGCAGCTCGGATTGCTCGACCAGATCATGCTCGCCTCTCGGGTCCTCAACAGATTCAACATGGCGAGCGAGACAACGAAAGGGAAAATCATCCTCCCGGACAGCATGGCTGGCACAACCCAAAAATGCAAAGTTTCACGTCATCGACGGAGACATGAGATATAATGCCTTGCTCGGGAGGCCGTGGATACACTACACGAGAGCAGTACCATCGACCCTCCATCAAATGATCAAATTTCCAACAAAGGAGGGAATAAAAACGGTATACAGGGAGCAACATACAACAAGGGAGATATTCATGGTATACGATGTAGTACCAACATCTACACCTTCTACATCAAAGGAACCAAAGGATAAGCAAACAACTAAGTAGTAGTCACGAGCTACTTCCTCGACTGCACCCTAGGTTTTGATTTAAGGACCGTATCGCGTCTTTAGAATAAGCTGAGGCAATCAACATCGAGGCTGGAATGCCACCACGCCATCGAGGCTGGAACACCATCGCTGCTAAGGTATGACTATCTCCTTTTTTATTCACATTTTATACTGACCTATATGCAGGTGTCCGATAAAAGAAATCGAATCACCCTCCAGTTTGAAGACCTAAGGTTTTAAAGCATGCGTTGCACTCTTTTCCTTCGATTGGATTTTATCCCGGAAAGGGTTTTACCGGCAAGGTTTTTGACGAGGCAACATCTATGTGCTACCTAAGGAAAACTTAAACAAGTATTCGAGGCTTCCCTCCAATCAACCTCGAATATTGGGGGGGGGGGGGGGGGG
>ML286800.1:18463-31139 GCA_005239495.1 Nicotiana undulata
TTTTTTCCCCAAAAAAAAAAAAAAAAAATATTTGGGGCCCCCCCCCCAAAAAACCCGAAATATTGGGGGGGGGGGGGGGGAGGCATCGCCCAAGGAGATTGCCTCCTCAAACAAATCGAAGCGAGCCAAAGAGGGTTTCGATAGGAAAATGATGTATCGGGCCAAACGGTCAAATAAACCGTGTCCGCTTAGAATAATCGAACCCTCGACGGTGAAAACATATATGCTTGTACCAAATAATCAAAGGAGTATCTTTTGCCATCAAGGCACTTTGCGGTTTAAAGAAGTTGTTATTTTCACAAGGAAAGGCCCCAAGGCCAACAAACCCTCGATGTCTCGGGGACCGTCATCAACTATCACCCCATCGAGTTATCAAAGCTCGAGGCCGTAAGATCCCAAGAGGGTGACCTCGGGCATGATCAAAACTGTAAGTCCTACGGGCATGATCAAAATTGTAAGACCTCAAGTAAGGCATGTCCAAATCGTATGACCTTGCAAAAGGGCACAATCCCGATTTTTAAGCCAAGGCTATATATTCAAACTTGTAAGACCCATAAAAAGGCATACCCTCAAATATAGACGCCGAGGATACCTCACTCGGAGCCTAAAGGCTCCGCCCAAACACAACGACTCTGGTCGATAGGCTCCGGCCAAACATAATGACTCCGGTCGATAGGCTCCGGCCAAACACAATGACTCTGGTCGATAGGCTCCGGCCAAACACAATGACTCCGGTTAATAGGCTTCGGCCAAAAACAACGACTCCGGTTAATAGGCTCCGGCCAAACACAACGACTCTGGTCGATAGGATCCGACCAAACACAACGACTCTGGTCGATAGTCTCTGGCCAAACTAATGCGACTTGGGGACGCCCAACCGTCTCCATAAAATCAAATCCTTCGAAGTTACTTCGGAAAGACCCGGTTAAATCAGGCTACCCTCAGCATAAGCAAAAAGAGCTTCGATCATATTCATGTCAGCTCCAAATAATGAAAAGGCTTCGAAATAGTTCGGCCATAGGGCAAAACCTTCTAAGGTGATCGTTTATTGTCACATAATGACTCACAATCGAGGTTCTTATCGAGCCTTCGAAGAGTCGGACGAACACAAAAATTTCAAAGTCTTTAGCGAGGGAAAATATAGCCATACTAAAGGTCATATCGACCCAACGCGTAAGAGCCTTGGCGCCAGCTTAAAGAGCCTCAGGGCTAATTCTAAAACTGAAGGGTCGATGAGCTCGAGTCAAAACCCTACTCGAGGACTAAGCCCAAAACGGTTAACTAAAATGCCTAAGGGCAAACACATTGGAGCCTCCGGGCCAACATCAACAAGCCTATGGGCCGATTAAAGGTTGTATCGACCTAACGCATAAGAGCCTTGGCGCCATCTTAAAGAGACTTAGGGCTAATTCTAAAACCTAAGGGTCGATGAGCTCGAGTCAAACCCGATTCGAGGACCGAGCCCTAAACGGTCAATTAAAAGCGCCTAAGGGCCAATATATAAAGGCCTACGGGCAAACCTAAAAAAGCCTAAGGGCGAGGGCATGAGAGCCTACAGGCCAACCTAACAAGCCTCGGGGCCAATCTATAAACCTAAAGTTTTTTCCGACAATTCGTCGGATCAGCCTTCGACAATTAAAATTCAAGGCAAGAAGAAAACAGATGCAAGCAAGTTGAAAGAATCAGAAGATTTTCCATATATACATGCATTACAAATGTACATTCACAAATGCCCCCACAGAGAGCCTTGCACAAAACAGAAAAAGAGAAAGCCTAGTCTACTCCCCCCCCCCCCCCCCCCCCCCCCCCCCCCCCCCCCCGGGACTGTTACTCTATCGGCCTCTTCTGCATTATCCTCGGAATCAGATACGAGGAACTTGGCGTTATATTCATCCACCCTGGCCTGCTCTATCTCTTCCGAGAGATCGAAGACCCTAGCATGGATCTACTCGAGGGTTTCCCTTCGGGGTCTGCATTGGGCATAGTCTCTTCTCCTGCTTTCACGATGAGAAGCCCCTCTCAACTAGGCTCGAGCATTAGCGACATCTTTCTAGTAGACGACCACTCTCTTATCAGCCTTAGCTCGAATCTCTTCAGCTTCAGCCCGGGCATCCACGACCTCAGCCTTCATCTTTAAAAGGTCAGACTCGAGCCTTACGATCCTGCTCGCCTGCATCGATCTGTCTTTGCGAGCATTCCGAAGATGTACCTCGAAAGCAAAAATCTTGGTTAAGGCATTCTTTTTTTCCGCAACATGAGCGTCTATATGAGACCTTAGCCCATTGCACCCATGCTCGACCTGGCCAACTTTTCCTCAAAGGCGTTCCAGGTCCTCTGTCTTCCTCTGCAGCTGAAATATCAGATTATTAGTCTCCGAAGATAGGAGACGAATCATGCATGTCATCAAAACGAAGGTTACCTGTCCCTCGAGATGACCTTCGTACTCATGGCTTTGACTCACCTTGTACTGAAGGTGTATCAGCTCCTTTTCTCATTTATTACAAAGGATCCTAAGGGATTTCTCTCCATCCAAGGCTTTTTGCAGCATGGTTTCATAGCTAAGCAGCTCATATTTGAGCTTGTCAATGGCCTTTAAAAAGTACGCTTTAGTTAAAAAGAGAGAGTACAAATGTGAGAGATCAAAGAATGGTCAAAACTCACCTCAGAACAGAGCCGACGAGCCTCCTCAAAAGTCGAGCGTGCATTTACTAGCCTGGCCCCAACAGCCCCAGTTGATCCACTCTTAGCGGGAAAATGATCGCTCGAGACCTCGCTCGATTTCGGTGTCCTCTAGTCTCGAACGTCCCTCAAAGTACCTTCGACGGGAGAAGTAGATAGGGGTAAAAGGTGCTCACCCCTTGAAGCGCCTTCGACGGGGGAGGAAGTTGCTGGCAAAGGACCCTCGCTCTTTCCCTCTCGAGGAACTTCCCCCTCAGCGTCTTAGGGCGCAATAGGTTCGGCAACCTCGGAAGGATCCTCGGTTTGAACCATCGGTGCAGAACCATCCTTCTCAGGAGTAATGATGTCCACGGAATGGCCAATGTATATGAGGTTCTCTTCAGCGTCGGCATCTTCCTTGTGCCTCCGGGAAAGCTCCGCCTCAAGGAGAATGTATCTATCCACCAAGGATCTTCTTCGCTTATTATCTTCTCTCTGCCTCGGAATCGACAACCCTCTTCTCTCCTCAAGGGGGAACGACCTCACCTCGAAAAATTCGTCGATGCCTGCGGTGACGAAGTTAATACATATAAAAGGAAGTACCTTACATGAAAGTAAAACACACAACACGTACCGTGGTGTTTTGCTTCCCACCTGCCCTTTGACAAATTACGCCCCTTGCGCTTGTCATATGATGAGGAAGCTTCCAGCTTCCGACTCCAATCCGAAAGATCGGGGATCTCCTCCGGCGTCCACGAAACCGCTGAGAGGGAGAAAAAGAAACATCCTTATTAACCAACAAAAGAAAAGGCACCAGGTTTTCGACGTAGTACTTACGTTGGAAATTCCATCTTTCTGGAAATGGCATGAACTTGGCAGGGATGATGGCAGTGGTCCTCACTCGAATAAATCGTCTTAACCACCCTCGATTTCCATCCTCGTCGTCACTAGCAATGAAAGGTCTAGTGGATCGACGCCGTAATGCTATCAATCCTCGATAATGCAGATGCCGGTACAACCTAATAAGGTGACAAAGGGTGAACTCAAGCTCTGCCTTTCGGTGAAAGACCTCATCATCAGCACTATCCGCCAAAAGGACGGGTGAACCTGAGCCAAAGTAACCCTATATCTGCTGCAGAATTCAAGTACGAGGCGATCTAGGGGGCCCAGTGTAAATGTATACGTATATACACTCAGGAACCCCTCTACGTGGGTCATAATATTGTCCTCTCGGGAAGGTATCTGAAGCATCACGTTAGGCCCCCACCTGCAGTCTCTCCTCACGGCCTCGAGGTGCTGCTCTTTTATCGAGTGGATGAACCTCGAAGCATGTTCTCGGTGGCCCAGGGCGTCAAAAGGTTTTTCCAGCGCAAAATCATTTTTCAAAGCAGAATAGGCCGATGTCAGCTCGCCATATGCTGGCGGTGTACCACCGACCGGGCAAGAAGCAGAGGCTGGGCTTCCCCCTCCTTAGTGAGCGGGTTTGGGCGTAGCAACCATGACTACTTTGGTGTAAGAGCGAGGAGATGAAACTCAAAGCGGAACTTCGGATTAAAGTGGTAGAAGAATTGATGAAGAGAAAAGACTCTATGAGAAAGATATCTTCTCAAAGAGGCAAAGTCTTCAAATGGGGGAGGATAATGCATGTATAGAGCGAACGGCGGCTGCTCGCTTGCTTTAAAGGCCAACTAATAATGACCAGGTCATACAACCTCATTGGGAAGTATAACAGCGGGGCCACCTCGATCAGTTCACAGGTCATGTCGTATAAATGACACTGTCCAAAGGCTCGAGATCCCCTTATAAATATAACCTCGAGATGGTGCCGGATCTCGAGGGTTCTTGTCGTCGTAATAGGCTCTAATAAGTCATCAATGTATCTAACCTCGAGATGGTACCCGATCTCGAGGGTTTCTGGTATCATAAAGGGCTTTGAGGCGCTGCCTATGTCAATCTAACCTTGAGAGGGTTCCCGATCTCAGGGGTCTCTATTGCTGTAACTATGGGCTCTTAGGAGCCATAGATATCAATATAGCCTTGAGATGGTTCTTGATCTTGAGGATCCTCATCATTACCTATACGATTTTCTAAAGGAACTATTACTCCAACCTCGATATGGAACCCGATCTCGAGGGGGCCTCTGCACTACAAGTATAAGCTCCAAAGAGAACTATCGAAGAACTGCATATCAATCTAGCCCGAGATGGGTACCCGATCTCGAGGGCCTTATTATTCTAAGAATGGGCTCCAAAAGGCCGACCATCGGCCGCGTACAATTAACGATTTTTGAGAATCTTCCAAGAGCAACCCTTCATTCATTTCAACCACTTGTGTCATGATGTTAACGTCAGGGCCCAGGTACTGCGATTCAGTTTGTCAGAAATTATTAAGGACAATCTATGAGTCGGGTTTGAGTAAACACTCGCTCGACTGCTAAGCCCAAGGGCAACCCGAGTTCGAGCAAGTTCTCGCTCAAGGACTATTTACAAAGCCTCAGGGCTATCTTTATTTCGAGTTCGAGCGAACACTCACTCAACTATAGAGTCCAAAGGCTACCTGAGTTCAAGAAAATTCTCACTCGAGGGCTATCTTTATTTCAAAAGTCAAGACCCAGCTCTCGCCCAACTCGGACTCAGAAGTTCCGGTGACCTAAGTTCGCATCGAGTCAATCCAAGCTTATTCCGTAGGATAACAAAAGACTTTAAGAAACATCATATTAATCAACTAAAAACCTAAGGGTTTGTTATGTCACGGGTCCAGTATTCAGACTAATCATTAGAATCACGGACTTTTCAAAAACGAAGGAAGAATGAAGTTCAACACAAATCGAAGGCAAAATGAAGAAATTCATATATCAATAAGAGATGTTTACAAAGCCCACGAGGGGCCCTTACACTTCAAAGAAGCAAAAAACAACAGCCAAATGCCTAATATACTTTCGAGGGTGTATCTTCTAGAGAAACGTCTTCGAGAACCTTTTCTTCGGGGAATCCATTTCGATATTAAAGTGGCGTCTTCGAGGACCCACTACGAAACAACAATAAATAGAGAAAAGGCTATAGCCAATCAAAGAGCAAAAGCTTTTAACAAGCGAAGAAAATTGTGGCCTGGTGAAAAATTTGGCAAGTATGGATCTCACCAGCACTACTATTGTGAAGCCACTTCTTGAGACATTGTGCCGGTGTGGGATGCAAATGTTAGTAGATAGTTCCACCCCACTCCGCAAAAATCAGAAGGGATGAAGCACCACACCAGGTTGGGGTTAAGAGAGATGAACAACAGTGTAAGGACCATATATCTTCTTATACGGAAAGCATTTGGTGCCCTTCTCTCATTATTTCGGGCCAATAACAACAACAACAACAACAACAATCCAGTATAACCCCACTCAGTGGGAAAAACTTTGAAAAAAAAGCCATGGCATAACTAACAGAGTTGTTGCCGTATGGCCTTATGGCCACAGGTTGGAACCATAAAAATAGGAGTTTGGAGATGTATATAGAGAAGGGAAAGAACTAAAGGCTGTTGGAGAAAGAATGAGTGAAGTTCTGGTTCAAACAATCCCTCATTTATAGGGAGGCAGTAACATAACTGGCGGCGCGATCAATGCTTTTGGGGAAACGGATTGACGATGCAATCAATGCTTTTGAGGAAACGGATCGACGGTGCAATCAATGCTTTTGAGAAAATAGACCGTCTGTACATTCAATGCTTCTAGGAAGACGAACCGACGAGATGTTTCAATCACTTCGGAATCTTACATCACGATCATGACATCATCACGAGAGGATCGAGAAAATCAAGGTCAAAGTCATTTCATATCATTCTATTCTAAGAAACGCGGGGACTATCTGTGTACGGCTAAAATTGGAGAGACCAATTTTGTGATTATTATGGCTTTCCATTAGCTGTCCTCGGAAGGCTCGAAGCACAACTCGAGGATTCGTTCCCGAGGGTCTCCTAGGCTCGGCCTCGGGGCAGCACAAATTGGTAGCACAAATCGGCAGCAGTCATAGACGAGCGGGATACTCTCAAAAGGCGTGTGGCTTAAAGTTGACCAGGCCTGCAAAAATAGTACAAGTCCATACCATGACATTAAATAGCTGTACCGACTGTTTACTTTTGTAATAAATTCTTATGTACTATTTCCCATCCTAAATAAAGGGGACCCTTATTATTTTTTGCACACATGATATTCAATACAAGGAACAAGAACATTCTCTGCTCTCTAACTCAAACATCCTCTATTGTAAATAGCCGCCTTCAAGGCCCTTAACACTGTTAGACCTTCATCGGTCTTTCACCACTGCCTCCAAGTCTCGACCTCGAGGCCCTATCTCGACCAGCTTGAGACTCCGATAAGCACACTATTTCAACCTCGAGGCCTAGCCCGGGCCGGCTCGAAACCCCCGACTTTAGGAAGGCTGGTTTGCTTGTTACGATTTTATATCACTCTTATCTTGTTTCTTTAGCTTACATTTAGCACCTATTGCTTAACAACTAGCATTACAATAAATCACATATTTTTAGAATCACATAATCAAATTTAATTGTAATTACCATTTTCAACGTAAACAGTTTTCAATATCGATTTGATTTTGTTTTAAAAATGAATATGTTGATATTGCAAAATAGCAAAATAATTTGGAAGATAGAATGTTCGGTTTCTTGGTTGTGAGCTTGATAAATCTGAGTTCACATCTCAGATCCATCCATGCAACCTCAATTGAAGCTCTGCTATGCTTGAGGATGGAGAGAATAAGAAGACGATTACAGAGGAAGAAGAAATGATTCCATATGTGTCAAAATAAGAGTAATTACCAATATATACTTCTATCTTAACTATGGTTGTAACTACTAACTATAGTTCTAACAACCTAACCATGGTTCTAACAACCTAACCATGGTCAGCTGGGACCCACCACTAACTACTAACTACCTATAACTAACTGAAGTTTAACAATATTAACTACTATTCTTCACACTCCCTCTCAAGCTGGAGGGTGTAAGATATTAAGCACTCCAAGATTGCCTAAAATAAAAGCATGTTGTGAATGTCCAAGTCCTTTGGTTAACAAGTCAGCCTGTTGATCCTTAGTGCCTACAAACAGAGGCATGAACACACCTTGCTTGATCCTATCACGTACAAAATGGCAATCGATTTCTATGTGTTTGGTACGTTCGTGAAAGATAGGATTGGCTGCTATTTGTAAGGCAGCCATACTATCACAGTAGACACTCACAAGCTGCTTGATAGTCACACCTAGCTCAGCAAACAGCCCCAACAACCATACAACCCATGTTGTTACTGCTGCTAAACTTCTATGTTCTGCCTCTGCAGAGCTTCTTGACAACTTTATGCTGCTTTTTTGATTTCCAATAGATGAATGAATCACCAAATTTGATCAAATACCCTATAACAGACCTGCGTGTGTTTGGACAACTAGCCCAATCAACATCACAGAAGCAAGTCAAGCTATCTTCATTCGACTTTCCTAGAAAGATTCTCATCCCTGGCTCATGTTTGAGGTATCTGACAACTCTCACAGCTGCATCCCAATGAGACTTTTTGGGATCTTGCATGAATTGACTAAGAGTCTGTACTGCAAATACAATATCTGGCCTAGTGATGGTAAGGTAAATTAGCCTACCAATCAGTCGTTGATACTCATTTGCATCATATAGTACCTCATCATTTGTAACACCAGTATGTTTATCAAATTCTGCTGAAGTAAGCTTTTGATTGAGATCAATTGGAGGGAGAACAGGCTTAGCACCTCCTAAGACTAAATCAAAAATCAATTGGAGGCAGTACTTTCTTTGGTTCAAAAGAATTCCACTTCTCGACCTTAACACTTCAATCCCCACGAAGTATTTAAGATCACCAAGATCCTTGACCTTAAATTGTTGATGGAGAACCTCCTTAGTCTCATTGATGAATTGTGTGTTGTTTCCAGTTATCAGCAAATCATCTACATATATTAATACTGCCACAAAGTCTTCACCTCTTCTCTTAGTAAACAAGAAGTAGTCATGAAGGCTGTGAATGTATCCTGTAGCTATGAGGGCCTCACTAAGCTTGGTGTTCCATTGCCTCGAAGCTTGTTTCAAGCCATATATTGATTTCAGTAGCCTGCAAACCTTTGTCTCCCCCTCCTTTATGAAACCTTGAGGAAGCTCCATGTATACTTCCCCATACAAATCACCTTATAGAAAGGCATTGTATACATCCATTTGTGAGATATTCCAACCCCTGGAAGCAGCGAGTGCAATAACAGGCCTCACAATTATCATTTTGGCAACTGGTGAGAAGGTTTCATTGTAATCCTAACCTTCTCTTTGGGTATACCCCTTGGCAACCAACCTGGCCTTAAACCTTTCTACTTTTCTACTAGCTTTGTACTTGATTTTGTATACCCATTTCGACCCAATGGCCTTTTTTCCTCTTGGAAAATCAACAATATCCTAGGTCTTGTTGTCTTCTAGTGCCTTGATCTCCATTTCCATTGCTTCAATCCACCTTCTGTCCTTTGAAGCCTCAGTAAAGTTCTTTGGCTCAGTCATCATAGAAATGTTAGCTAGGAAACTTCTGTATTTGTCCTTCGACTTAGCATAAGACAAGTAGTTAGATAATGGATATGAGGATCCCTGGATCCTTTTTGTGGTTACATAATCTTGCAACCATAAGGGCTCCTTTGAGGTCCTTTTTGATCTCCTTATCTCATTATTTTCCAGCTCTACAACTGGTGAGATAATGACATTACTTTGCAGTGTAGATTGTTGTTGTGCAGGTGCTAACAACCCTGCATCATCTAAACTTGATTCATCAACTCCTGCTTCAGACATGTCTATGTTGCTGTCCTCTGCAACTGCTGACAGATGCTGCTCATCATGTGCATTTTCTTCTGTGTTGCCATCTTCCATAACTGTTGATAAGTGCTACTCAGTATGAGAATTTTCTTCTGCAACCGCTTCATTTCTTCTAGTATCAACTATTATGTATGTATCATGACATCTTGGCTCAGCTGGCTCCTCTGGGCTATCATCTCCGGTCCTCCCAAGCTGCAAATCTGCATTGCTGAGAGGTTGTGTTACAAACATATCTGATGTCACGTGCTCTCCTACAATTGGAATTTGAGAAGCTGATTTGGCAAATAAAGATATGTTCCTTGAATATTACATCTCTGCAAACAAAGAAATAGTTAGTAGATAAATCCATCAACCTATAACCCTTCTGTGTTTCTGCATATCCCAGAAACATGGATGCCTTTGCTCTAGGTGAAAACTTGTCTTCTTTGATCACATTAGTAGCATAGCAAAGACATCCAAACACCTTAAAATGACTCAAGCTAGGTGGTTTGTTATATAGAGCTTCATATGGAGACTTTCCATTTAACAAAACAGTGGGCAATCTATTTATCACATAGACTGCTACATTAACACACTCACCCCAGAATCTTGTAGGTACATTAGCTTGAAATTCATTGCTCTTGCTATGTCTAGGATATGCATATGTTTCCTCTCTACTACTCCATTTTGTTGTGGAGTATATACACAACTGCTCTGATGAATTATCCCGTAAGAGTCAATCAATTATGTCATGTGTTTATTAAAGAATTCTGTCCTATTGTCTGTTCTAATCATTTTTACCTTAGACTTAAATTGTGTTTGCAACATAGATAGAATTTTCTTAAGTACCACAACAACATCACTCTTCAATTGAAGCAAATGTGTCCAAGTATATCTTGTATTATCATCAACAATAGCCAGAAAGAAGTGTTTCCTATCATGATTTGGGTACTTATATGGTCCCTAAACATCCAAATGCAAGAGAGAAAGAGGCTTCTCACTTGTAGTTAATGTCCTAGGAAACACTAATCTACTTTGCTTAGCAAGAGGGAATACATGGAAGTCATTGTTTACTGCTATGTCTACAGCTTTATTATGAAAGAAATATATGTTCTTCATAGTACTAACTGAAGCATGACCTAATCTTCTGTGCCAAAGTGCTCCATCTTCCTCATCCTTCTTTGTGCTTGTGGATGCAAACTGTTTTATTCCCTTGATGAATCTGTCCAAATCTCCCTTGAAACCTTTCTTCAATATGTACAGACCACCCTTTTCTCTACCAACCCCACTCACCTTGCCATTGTAAAGGTCCTGGAACAAGCAGAAGTCAGGAAAGAAATTTACTGAACATAATAATTGCCTAGTAAGCTTAGAAACTGACAAAAGGTTGAATTTGAACTCAGGTACAGACAACACATCATCCAATTCCACTTTATCAAGAATGATTGCTTTACCAATGTGTGAAACACTGGCCTTTTTTCCCGTGGGTAAGTGAACTTGTTCATTGTTATGTGTATTTACTTTGTCTTTGACTACTAATGCTTCTAAATCACCAGCAATATGATGTATAGCTCCAGAATCAATTATCCATTCTGTAAAAGGGAAGTTTGTCATTAAGAAGGTAGCAATACCTGCCATGTTGGCTTGACATTCAGGAGTCTCCTTGTTCAACATGCTTAGGATCTACCTGTACTGATCTTCAGTGATGTATGTCCATGCCTTCAATACATCATAGCGGCCTTTCCCTTCACATTCCTGTGTTGGTTTATCATTTCCAAAACCTCCAGTTGTTATGTTAGCTGCATATGTTTTCCTATTTTTGAAATCATTTGGATAGCCAACAAGTTTGTAGCAGTTCTCCTTAGAATGACCCGACTTATTGCAATATTCACACTCCACAAATGGCTTCTTTCCTTTGTATCTGTTGACTTGCATTGTTGGTTGTCCTTTACCTGCTTGCATAGCAATATGATATCCCTTATTTCCTCCAGCTATTAGAATTCTGGCTTTCATCTTCAATTATCAAAGCATAAGCTTGATTCAGAGTTGGCTCTATAGTCTTCATCAGAATCTGTCGTCTTGCTTGATCATAAGTCTCATTAAGCACTTAGAAATTGCATCAACCTTTGTTGTTGAAGGTGCTCAACATATTCCTTCGAATTAGGAATGGGCACCATTGCATCATACTCAGCCCATAGCTCTTTGAGCTTTGTGAAATATGCAGATACAAAATCTGTTCCATGTGAAATGGTGGCTATCTCCCTGTGCAATTGAAAAATTCTCACACGATTTACTTTGTCAAACCTTTCTCTGAGATCCTCCCAAACCAAATGCGCGTCAGATGCATACACAATTCCGCTAAGTAATTCTGGAGAGACTATGTTCATGATCCAGGACAGCACAATTGCATTACATGTTTCCCAATCTTCATGTAATTCAGACTCGAATGCGTTCTTTTTGCATGTCCCAAGCACAAACCCTAGCTTCCTCTTAGCTTGCAGTGCAATTCGCATTGATCGATGCCATAATCCATAATTTTCTGATCTTGTAAGTTTTACAGGAATCAAAATTGAGCTAGGTGTATTTGAAGGATGTACAAACAGAGGATGTGTGTGATCGATTTTATCAGTCGCTATTGACGGTCATTGGTCGGAGCTTCGTGAGGAAGACGATGAGAAATTACTATTAATCGAACGAGAATTTGAGGAATAGTAGATCTTTCACTGCTCTGATACCATGTGAGCTTGATAAATCTGAGTTCACATCTCAGATTCATCCATGCAACCTCAATTAAAGCTCTGCCATGCTTGAGAATGGAGAGAACAAGAAGAAGATTACAGAGGAAGAAGAAATGATTCGGTATGTGTCAAAATGAGAGTAATTACAAATATATACTTCTTACTTAACTATGGTTGTAACTACTAACTATAGTTCTAACAACCTAACCATGGTCAACTGGGACCCACCATTAACTACTAACTACCTACAACTAACTGAAGTTTAACAATATTAACTATTATTCTTCACATCACCTTATAGAGGGATTGAAAAAAACTTATCCAAACCTGATATTTACATCGTCATTTCAAAATTACTAAGTACTAGCTATGTCACGACCCCAAATCCTAACAGGCCGTGATGGTGCCTATCGTGGAACTAGGCTAGCCAA
>ML286801.1:15199-34467 GCA_005239495.1 Nicotiana undulata
AATTCCCAAGCCAAATTATACATTTCCTACTATTCCTCCGAGAATACTAAAATTTGACCCCGGGCCCACATGTTCGGATTTTCGAAAATTCATGAAGGAATTAATTACCTGGAGTCTAAGAATCAAAGTTATGTAATTTATACAAGAATTTATGTCCTAACATGGAAAATCCCAAAAATCCTCAAGAACCCTAAAATTACTACCTAATTCTATGATTTTTAGATGATTTAGTAGTGAATTTAACTAGGAATTAGTGTTTGAAACTAGTAAAACTATGGAATTTACTTACCTCAATAACAGTGGTGGAAGGTCTTTTGAGAAGCTCTCTAAAATCTTGAAGAGGAAGATGAAAATGGAGGAATAAGGCTAAGTCCCGTATTTTATAACACTGCCCAGTGATTTCTTCACTGCGATCGCGAAGGCCAGCTGGCCGGACCTCTGCGATCGCGGCAGGGGTCCTGCGATCGCGAAGAACAACTGGCAAGACCTCTGCGATCGCGGCAAGGGTCCTGCAATCGCGAAGAACAAACTCACCCGGCCCAGACGCGACTCAATGCAATCGCAAGAAACGGGTTGCGATCGCGAAGGTGTGGAACCCAGACCTCTGCGATCGCGGAGAGGAGGCTGCGATCGCGGTGAACAATCACTAGCCCAGAAAAATCCTTCTCCGCGATCGCAACCCACCTTCTGCGATCGCAGAGAAGGAAACCAGATAACCGATTTTCTGGTTTTTCCAACATAGCTCCCGGGGGTCTAAAACACCCCTGAGCCCCTCGGGACCCCGTCAAAAAGCACTGGAAAGTCTGTATTCATGATACGGACTCGCTCGAACTTCCGGAACATGAAAAACAACAACGGAACTTTGAAATTCTAGAATTCACTTCAATGCGCCGAACCGACCTAAACTACTCGGAATGACTTCATATTTTGCAGATAAGTTATAAATGACACAACGGAACTACTCCCGGTATCGGAATTTCATTCGGACCTCAAGGACATAAAATCACCTTTCAAGCCAAATTTCAACTTCTTTAAAAAACTCAAAACTTCATTAACTCCAATTTTTCCTCATTTGGATCCGAAACCAATCAAATCAAGTCCGTTTTACACCAAATTTCATAGATAGGACAAGTGACACATAATAAACCTGTCCCGTGCTTCGGAACCGTAATACGGTCCCGGTAACACGATTTTTACATAATTATTCATTTTTAAATTCCTTGATTATTTTCAGAAAACAATTTTTCTTCAAAAATTTATTTCTCGGGCTTGGGACATCGAAATTCGATTCCGGGCATACGCCCAAGTCCCATATTTTCCTACGGACCCTCCGGGACCGTCATATCACGGGTACAGGTCCTTTTACCAAAAATGTTGACCAAAGTCAACTTTACTCAATTATCCAATTCAAAAATCCCATTTTTAATCAAATTTTCACATGAATGTTTCCCGGCTACCTGCCCGGGCTGCGCTCGAATCTCGAGGTGAGATTAACGGAGGCTTTCGAGGCCTCGAAACACAGATTTAGCTGGAATTACTTAGGATGACCTTTTGGGTCATCATAGTTTCTACACACCCTTCCTCCTCCAAAACTCCACAAAACAGTAGTAAAATGCACAGCCCAACAGCAACACAAAAGAGTACCCAAAATAGTCCGCTACAAGTCAAATAACTCGAACTCACGGCTTCCGATTACCGTCCCCTGAGTTTTAACTATTAGAAAAAACATTTATCAACCTTCTTTGATATTTAAACACATAAATACAGATATTAGATGTTTATTAACTATGAAGCACCTTCCAAAACTCTAACTAATAAGAAAAAAGAGAGGTGGTATAATGACAATTACGTCGTAGGGATCGTTTTGATATTATCGCTTCTCGATTTCATGCCCGGGATGATAATCTTCTTTAAAACCCTAGAAGATAGCTTAAGGATATGTTTATGGGTGTTCTCTTGTCGTGTTATACTGAATAATGAAGACAAAGCTGACCTAAGACATATATATCAACTTTGGAAAAGTCAAAGAGGTGCTAGCTTGTCACCCTAGCATTGGCCGATCTTCCGGCGCTTATATCTTTTTATCTGGATGTCGTATGAACGAACGGTTAAGAGCATTGGAAACTAAATTCCAAGACCTTCAATTTGGTATATAATATATCCCAATAGGACTTCATATAACACACGAAATATATCGCTAAAAAAACTTTAGTGACACACCTACTTGTCAGTTATGATGTTTGCGCAGTCTCGCGAAACTGCAAATATCTCTCTACTCATATGTTGTTTCGATGAAAGGTTTAATGTGTTAGAAACTAGACTCGTAGATCTTCAATTTGGTAGGTTTATCATCCCCTAATTCAAAGTATATTGGGAGAAAAGATCAGCTACATTTGACCTAAGTTTTAACAAATTTATGAATGTAACTTGTGAAGACCTTTGCCAACTTTTGTTCCACAACTTGCTTGACTTCAAAACGTGGCACACAAATATCATACGACAAAAATAATTCATAGCATTACCTCCTTATCATTTAATGAACCATAGTCTCACCCTAAAGTACATGTTATAACACTCCAAACTCGTCGACTTTCGGCGAAACTTATTTTCTTCAATTGGTTTAACTTCTAAACTTTCCAACCCTCTTTGCACTTGTTATTCATGATCTTAAATATTTGTAACCTACAAGGCAACACGATTAAATTACGTTATATGATTCAAAAAATAATATTATTTCTGAGCTTACATCAATTGACTTATGACGTACTCTCACGTACGAAAACATGGGGTGTAACATTATTCCCCCCTTTGGAACATTCGTCCTCGAATGTTGACTAATGAACTTATCCGTCTCTTCAACAATAAATCTTACGAATACTTTAATATTTTCTTTTCCATCTAGGGAGTTGTTTGGTGAATAAATCCAAAGGCTAGGGCATTCCCCCATTTTGGCCTTTTTGTCACTCCACGACTTGTGGTCGAAATTCTTCCAATCTCGTAACTGTTTCTACCTTCTTTCATGCAGCATGGACGATTATAACCTTGAATGTGCACCAATATGACTCTTATCTCCCTTTTTCTTATAGCTTTTAGCCAATCTCTAGGCCTCTCTTCGGGAACATATAAAGAACTCGACAATCTATCCCTCTAGGCATCTATAGGTGTACTAAAGTTCTTTGCTTGGTACTTTGTTGAACTTACGACTATTGCTATATCTTGTTTCATGGCCTCAGTTATCTATGCTTATGGATTTACCACAACTAGGTAGGTCATACTGTACTATAACTAGTACTTTGATTTATTATTATCGAGGCCTGCCACCTAACTCCAGGTTACTCTCTCACTGCATATCCTATATGTATAAATCTAATCCATTTAATGCTTCCTTATTACTGTTCATCTTAATAATGATAGCCTAATCTCATCTCATACTTTGTAACTTTCATCCATCTATTGTTGATTCACCTTAATGTTGATCTATAATCTACCATTGATAACTTGAAACCACTAATGTAATATATCGTCACTAGGGCTCACATCTCATCGGGGAATATCAGAATTCCTGATCCACTTAGGGACGATACTATACTCTAATAACTGTATTTCATAGCATCCCATGTGATTCATCCTATGAGGGTATTCTAATCTCGTGTAGTTCATGAAATCCTTGTTCTCAAAATTAATTACTCAATAAAAGGCCTAAACATCATCCTCTTATCATTTATCACAATTAAACCCTAATTTTACTACCAGGGTAGCATTCCATCTCTTCTAAATGCTCCTAGTTTTAAACTCATTTGAGTTCACTCATGCTATACTGATTTTTTTATAACTTTATGCAAACTGTCAGCTCTCTTGTCGTGATGGGTTTAATCCCAAGGAATTATCTATTCTCGTCACCTTCTCACTCACCTTGTCTTATCCTTACACATGTCTAGCTAAAACCTTGTTGCTCCACAATACTTTAGCTTACGACCTACGCATATCTATTTATACTACTCGGAACCTTCCTTTTAACATGCTAGCACCATAGATTTCCTTTTATGCCTTCTCAGTTGTCTTTAAATGTAAGCAATTACTTTTCCTGGTCGTTCTACCACTTGCTGCATGGATACTTGGCTTATCTTAGTGCCCACGAATACGTGAGTTCCCTATAACTCATATGATCTCAATTATCAACTTTTGATTTTTTTTCCTTCTTCCTGTTCATTAACCACGATAGGTGCCACTAACTTATGGAGTGTATACAATATTATAGTGAGAAAGTTGTTATAAGACCATATCTTCTTTAGGTCACTATGCTTATGTTGAAGCCTGCTTCCTTATTTCCTCAGCTAGACTTTCGTTGCAGTGCTTAGGAAAGAACTTTGGACTTTTGTAAAGCTGCGACCTTATTACATTGTATACCCCATAGTTTTTCTGATGTTCTTCCTCACCTATCATTATCCGTAGTTACTTACCTCCATGCCCCTGTGCTCGTAGGGTTGCTTCTGAATTGTAATTTCAGTTGTCTCCCTAGTGACACTCTCTTTTATTTCTGTAACACTTATATTGTAACTTCTACTACCCAACTCCTATCTGAATATTTCTCGAGGATTACGATGTCGTATCTGAGAAACTGAATTTCCTATGCTGGGTTTCACTGCTTTTATCTTGCATGATCTACTAATTTATATATGACCTCTTGTTTAGTTATAACTAGCTCTTAACAGAGATTAGAACACATTTTGGGTATGAGTTAGTCATCACAAGAATTCATAACAAATCAGGGAAGTAAACTCATGCCAGGCAGCAGACATAAGCCTTCAGGTACTAGTACACTAGGCTAAACACTTAAGATATGTAATATATATATCTCATAATTGGGATAGGCAATTTCAAATGCTAAAGACGTTCAGAGTCACAAAACAATTTCTTTGTCGATAAGGCTCCAAACAGAGATGGCCTAGAAGCCTATTGAGTCACAAAATTTTAGGGGCATGAATATGCAGAATATGAACACTAATGAAAGGGAATTAAACCGTGAAGGCCAAGGAACTCACCAGTTATGATTTGATAAATAGACAAGCAAGAAGAAAAACCTCAACAATATTCTAAACGTCAACAATGAGCAGTAGAACCCAAAACCTTAGTGTGTCAGAGTTCCCAAAGATTTCAAATGAACCTCGGGCAGTGCTCGCACCAAGAAAGGTCAATAAGTCAAATTCCGGTGGCCTTGAATTTCAATCGGCTAATAGCCAAAGTTCACAACGATATGGGGTGAAGGAGTAAGAGAGTAATAGTTCTTAAGATGGTTAAAAGTCTCCTCGAAAAGGAATTGAGAGAGATTTATATGTAGTAGAAATTGAGCACATAAATAAGGAAATATAATCAATCAACAAAAAATAAGGAAAGATAATAAATCAAACATAAATAAAGAAAAGAAGAACATGCAGAATATTTAAGAAACAAAAATAAAAAAAAACAAGCAAACCCTTATTTGAGTGGATCCAAAAATCGGTTGAAGATCTTGGTGAATATGAACCTCATAGCCTTGCTATGAACGTATAAGAATGAAATACCGCTCAAATCTTCGATATTGTGGTCGATTTCCAGTACGAAATAGAGATGGCACTTGCCAAAATTAGGCAAGTACCTATGTAATGCCATAAACGTGTGACTAGTGGTGAACAAACACGGTTATGGTAAGAAAATAATGGTTAAATTCTATTACCAGTGGGATTAGGAGAGGGAATTAAGGGGGGGGCATATAGGGTGTTCTTCAGAAGAGGAAAAGGGAGGGTTGAGAGCGTTTAGGGCGGAGGTTTAGGGAAAATGTATTAGGGTTTCAGATGTTGATTAATTAAAAATGGTGGAGTGATTGTAGATTGTTGATTTTGAAAGATCAAAGGTCGAGATTAAGGAATAGGCGGGGCGAGTCATATGAGCGGGTTTCAACGGGTTGAAATAAGATGGGTCGTTTGGTTTGGGCCTGGGAAACTTGGGGTTGGGCTACTTTGTTTGGACCTCAGTTGGTCAAAAAATAAAGCTTAATTTGGGCTAGTTTTTAAAGTAAGAGATTAAGGGGGAATAATTTAATAGAAATAGTTACATAAAATATAAAAATACTATTTATGCAACTTAATACTTTAAAACAATAGTAGAAGATTATAAAAATGTAGCAACTTATTTCGACCTTGAATAAAATGAGAAATGCAATAAATATAAGATATAGGTTATTATTGCAAAACAATTGTGTAAATAGCCTAAAAATACTAATATAATTATATGAAATGAAGCAAAAAATATTTGAAACATATATGTTGATGCAAATAATTGGGTAATTAAATCATCACAGAATAATTTAAAGGATAATTAATAAATATCAAATAGTTTAAATGCAAGAAAATTAATTTTAAAGCTTTAAAATTTATGGAAGATTATAGAAAATACTGGCATAATTCTTGTAAATTAAGTAATGATGCAAAATGACATTTTCAAAGTATATATACTTATTTGAAAAAAATATGAGGACAAAATTGGGTATCAACACACGCGATGTCCAGTGAGGGGATCAAGTTGGATCCGAAGAATTTTGAGACAGTTCAGAGTTGGCCCAGACCGTCTTCATCTACTGAGATTCAGAGTATTCTTGGCTTGGCCATATATTATCGCCCTATTGTGGAGGGTTTTTCGTCCATTGATGCATCTTTGACTAGATTGACCTGGAAGGGTTCCCCATTTAAGTGGTATGATTAGTGCGAGGAGAGATTTCAGAAGTTGACGACTGCCTTGACCACAGCTCCAGTTCTAGTCAAGCCTTCAGCAGCTGGTTCATATACGGTTTATTCTGATGCTTATCGGCTTGGTATTAGGTGTTTCTTGATGCTGGAGGGTAGGGTGATTGTTTATGCTTCATGCCAATTGAAGCCCAGTGAGAAGAACTACCTCGTTCTTGACTTAGAGTTGGAAGCCATTATGCATGCATTGAAGAATTGGAGACACTACCCTTACTGTGTGTTTTATGAGGTATTTAATGATCATTGGAGTCTACAACAGTTTTTTAAGCAAAAGGATCTAAACTTGAGGCAACGGAGGTGGTAAGAACTGTTAAAAGACTATGATATCACCATTTTGTATCATCCCGAGATGGCTAATGTGGTGGCCGATGCCTGAGCAGAAAGGCTGTGAGTATGGGTAGCCTAGCATATATTCCAGTTGGTGAGAGACCACTAGCATCACACGTTTAGTCTTTGGCCAATCAGTTCGTGAGATCAGATGTTTCAGAGCGCAACAAGGTTCTTACTTGTGTGAGTTCTTGGTCTTCTTTATATTATCGCATTAGAGAGCGTCAGTAGGGAGACCCCCATTTTTTTGTCCTTGGGGACACCGTGCATCACCGTGATGCTAAGGAGGTTTCTATTAGATGTGATGGGGTGTTGCAGATGCAGGGTTGGATTATGTGCCCAATGTGGTTGGGTTGGGTGAGTTGATTCTTGAAGAGGCCCGCAGTTCATGGTATTCCATTTCAGGTGCCGCCAAGATGTATCAAGAGTTGAGCCAACACTATTGGTGCAGAAGAATGAAGAAAGATATAGTAGAGTATATGGCTCGGTGCTTGAACTATCAGCAGGTAAAGTACGAGCATTAGAAGTCGGGCGGATTGCCTTAGAGATTTGAGATTCCCGAGTCGAAATGGGAGTGTGTTACCTTGGAATTCAATGTTGTACTCCCATAGACTTTGATGAATTTGATGCAGTTTTGATGATTGTGGACTGGTTGACTAAATCTGCACATTTAATGCCTTTTGTGATTACATATTCTTCAGAGCGGCCAAATGAGATCTATATATGAGAGATTGTTCATATTTTTGGTGTGCTGGTGTCCATTATTTCTGATCGAGGCACGCAATTAACATCACGGTTTTGGAGAGCAGTGCAGAGGAAGTTAGGCATACAGGTTGAGCTGAGTACAACATTTCACCCCCTGCCGGACGGACAGCCCGAGCGCACCATTCAGATCTGGAGGATAAGCTACGTGCTTATGTTATAGATGTCGAGGGTTCGTGGGATCAGTTTCTACTGCAGAGTTTTCCTACAACTATAGCTACTAATAAAGTACTCAGATGGAGCTTTATAAGGCCTTATATAGGAGGCGATGTCGTTCTATAGTTCGTTGGTCTATGTCGGGAGAGGCTAGATTATTGGGTACTGATTTGATTAAGGATGCCTTAGAGAAAGTCAAATTGATTCAGGATCGACTTCGTACAGCACAGTCTAGACAAAAGAGTTACTCTGATTAAAAAGTTTGTGATGTTGCATATATGATGGAAGAGAAGGTATTTCTCAGAGTTTTACTGTGATGACCCAAAAGGTCATCTTATGTAAATTTAATTATGACTGTGTTTTGAGGCCCCGAAAGCCTCCGTTAATCTCACCTCGATGTGCTGCGCAGCCCCGGCGCGTAGCCGGGAAGCCTTTATGTGGAAACTTGTTAAAGAGTTGAATTTATGAGAATTAATTGAATAAAGTTGACTTTGGTCAACATTTTTAGTAAACGGACCCAGACCCATGATCTGGAGGTTCCGGAAGGTCCGTAAGAAAATATGGGACTTGGGCGTATGCCCGGAATCGAATTTCGAGGACCCAAGTCCAAGAAATGAATTTTTAAAGAAAATTATTTTCTGAAAAATAATAAAGGCTATGAAAATGAACCTCGATGTGAAACCTACGTTACCGGGCCTGTGTTATGGTTCCGGATCCCGGAGTAGGTTGAATATGTGTTATTTAAGTTATCTGTGAAATTTGGTAAGGAACAGACTTGATTTGACAAGTTTCGGATAAAAAATGGGAGATTGAGAGTTAAAGAAGTTTTGAGGATTTTCATAGAATTTGAAATTTGGTTCGGAACGTGATTTCATGTTATCGAGGTCCGAATGTGATTCCGAGACCGGGAATGGTTCCGTTATGTCATTTATGACTTGTCTGCAAAATTGAATGTCATTCCGAGTCGTATAGGTCGGTCCGGCGCATGTTTATAGAAATCAAGAACTTGAAGTTTCTTAAGTTATGGTTTTAGGGATTTTTGGGGTGCGATTTTGAGATTTAGCCGTGTTTTGGGTGTTCCGAAGGCTCGAGCGAGTCCGTATTATAATTTGGGACTTGTTGGTATTTATTGACGGGGGCTCGGATGGGCCAAGGTGCTTCCCGGACCCCGCACGAGGCCAAAAACTAGCTAAAAACACTTCTGGTGCAGATGTAGCTGGTGTGGCCGTAGGTGGTTGCCCTGCCGCAGGTGCGGGACCGCTCCTGCGGTCCCAGCCTCGCAGGTGCGGACCATTTTCCACAGGTGCGGCCCCCAACTCCGCAGGTGCGAACCCAGCTCCCCCTGGCCATTTTCCGCAGGTGCGGCCATTTCCTCGCAGGTGCGGTACCAGGGTCGTAGGTGCGGAAACCCCTGTAGGCAGACTGTTTTTAAAGTGCAAAACTCGGGTTTCCTTCATTTTCTTCATACCAAAAACCCCATTAGATACTTGTGTGCTTAGGAGGAGCACACCGCTACCTAGATACTGATAAGGTATGTTAATTCATTCCTAATACTAGTGTCGTGCATGAATAATTAATGGGATTACCCACTAAATTAATGGAAAAAACAAGAATTGGGTAGAAAATTAGGGCTCTTAAGAAATTGGCGTATTGTCCATTTAATGCTATGGATTCAAGTAGAAACTTCATATTAATGATCCTTAGGCTATGGGTGAGTGATTCCTCTGAGAATTTTCGGGATTCAAGCATGCGGGCCCGGGGTCGAATTTTAGTATTTTTGGAAGAATGATAGAAAATGTATAATTAGGCTTTGGAAATGGTTTATTGAGTAATTATTGATGTTGATAAATCAATTATGTCTAGACATTATCGATTCGGAGTTGGATTCGAGAGGAAATGCTGTGATTGAGGCTTGACTTGCATTTTGGAGTCGAGGTAAGTGTTTGACCTAACCTTAGCTTGAGGGAATATGTATAGTGTCTTATTTTCTATGTGTAATTCATGTCCAACGTATAGGTGAGGTGAAGGGTTCCTATATGTTGTGGTCAAGCATACCCGTAGGTCAAACGTGATGAATCATACTTTGTTCTTAATATTCTCTGTATTATGAGTAATTTGTGATTTAGAAGTGATACCTTGATGATTGTTTCATGACATGGGGAGTTATTGTTTTATTTGTTTAAGTTGAGGCTTTTACTGTTGAAACTGTATTTCTGATGCGAGGTTGGTTATAGCTGAGTCCCTTGCCGGAATGATAGAATTTTATTGAGCATTTCCTTACACTTGAGATTTCTCACTGTTGATGTTCACATTATATTGTTGCTTTTATATTATTTATCGCACGAGGGGACATGCCGTGCTGATTGTTTTTTATTTATCACACGAGGGGACATACCGTGTTGATCGTTTATTATTTATCGCACGAGGGGACATGCCGTGCTGATTGTTTATTATTTATCACACAAGGGGACATGTCGTGTTGATCGTTTATTATTTATCGCACGAGGGGACATGACGTGCTGATTGTTTATTATTTACCACATGAGGGGACATGTCGTGTTGATCATTTATTATTTATCGCACGAGGGGACATGTCGTGCTGATATTATTTATCACACGAGGGGATATGCCGTGTTGATCATTGATTATTTATTGCACGAGGGGACATTCCGTGACGAGTGTTACTATATATGCACGAGGGGACATTCCGTGCCGAGTGATTGCGAGATTATGCACGAGGGGACATGCCGTGCCTTTTGCTGTTCATTATCTGTGCTGAGATGTTAAATTCCTGCTTTTACCTTTTTACATTTCAGTTATTACCCTGTTCTACCGTGATAGCATTTTGTTGCCCCTTTTACCCCCATCATGTTTCTCCCCGTATCTGTTTTTACTTGCTTATTTTCGTCGATATTTTCCTTTTATTATATAGAATTGCACAGGTACATATATTGTTGTCGGTCCTAGCCTCGTCACTACTTAGCCGAGGTTAGGTTCGACACTAACTCAGTACATGGGGTCGGTTGTACTGATGTTGCACCTGCACTTCTTTATGTTGTGCAGACTACACAGCTGGACCCGGTGGTCACTGACGGTCGGAGCATTTAATCAGTTCATACAGGAGACATCGAGGTAGACCCGCAGACGTCCGTGAGCCTTGGCGTCACCTTCAACCCTTCACTTTCAGCTCTGTCTTATCTTATAGTTTCAAAGACAGTCATATGTACTTATTTCATACCTTTGTATTTAGTAATCTCTTAGACACTTCGTGAGTATGTGACACCAGTTCTGGGTTATATTTATGGGTTTTACTTCGAAGCTTGCTATACTATTTTTGTAATTTTGTTAACTTTCATATTGTTAACTATAGCTGCCCTTGTCATCCTATTCAGTTTAGTTGTTAATGAGTTTATTTAGTTCAAATGTTGGCTTGTCTAGCGGGTTCAACATTAGACGCAGTATTGGCCCGAATGTGGGATTTCGGGTCGTGACAAGTTGGTATCAGAGCCCTAGGTTGCTTAGGTCTCACAGCTCACAGACAAACTTGGTAGAGTCTGAGGGATAGGTACATAGACGTCTGTACTTATTCCCTAGAGGATGCAAAGTTAGGAATAACTTCATATCTTTCATTCTCTGTCGTGCTATTTGGCTTCTAAATACTAATTGAGCTTCTATTCTACTCTCTCGCATATGGCCAGGACGCGTGCTTCCTCATCGGCCGACCAACAGCTTGATCTTCCTATTGTAGCTCCCACAAGGGGCCGAGGCCAAGGCCGTGCTAGAGGCCGAGGCAGGGGCAGGGTTCAACCCAGAGCAGCAGCCCCAGTAGAGGACCCACAGGTAGACTTTGCCGGTGAGGTTCCTACTCAGACAGTCCCAGTTGGACCAGCTCAGGTCCCTGAGGGGTTCATTGCTACCCCGGTGCTTCAAGACGCTTTAGTCCGCTTGATGGGACTTATGGAGAGCGTGGCTCAGGCCGATTTTTCTTCCTTTTGCACCAGCTGCTTCTCAGGCTGGGGGAGGGACCTAGACTCCTGTTATTCATACCCTAGAGCAGGTTGCAACTCAGTTTCAGACTCCAGCACCTCAGACAACTGGAGTAGCTCAGTCGGGTATTGTGGCACCGGCAGCCGAGGGTGCAGCTATGTCAGCAGATGCCCTATGGAGACTAGATCGGTTCACCAAGTTATTCACTACTACATCTGCTGGTGCACCATCAGAGGATCCCCAGGATTATTTAGACAGTTGTCATGAGGTTCTTCGGAACATGGGCGTTGTGGAGTCCAATGGAGTTGACTTTGCTACTTTTCGGTTGCCTAGCGCACCCAAGACTTGGTGGAGAGAATTGTTCCTGACCAGACCAGCTGGGTCTGCACCTTTGACTTGGGCTCAGTTCTCCGAGTTATTCTTGGGGAAGTTTCTTTCCATTACTCAGCGAGAGGATCTTCGGAGGCAATTTGAGCGCCTTCAACAGGGATCTATGTCTGTCACTCAGTACGAGACTAGGTTCATCACCATAGCCAGACATGCACTTATGATACTTCCCACTGATCGGGAGAGGGTTCAGAGATTTATTGAGGGTTTGGCCCATCCCATCAGACTTCAGATGGCCAGGGAGACGAGTACTAATATCTCTTTTTAGGATGCATCCGATGTGGCAAGACGCATTGAGATGGTATTACCCTAGGGTGGTGGTCAGGGGTCTGGCAAGATACCTTGTCATTTCGGCCGTTTCAATGGTGCCTCATCTGGAGGCAGAGATTCCTTTGGAAGAGGTCATCCCCCTAGGCCTTATCAGTCAGCACTCCAGGCATCCCTCAGTGCATCATCAGCTTCTATCTGTGTAACACCGATTCAGAGTCTTCAAGGTAGTCATTCTGGTCGTCAGGGACAGTTCCAGGGTCAGTATTCTCAGCAGCCGAGGGCTTTCTACACTTGCGGTGGTATGGGGCATATTTCCAGGTTTTGCCCTTGAGGTTTTGCGGGTTCTCATTATCAGGGTTCCCGTGCCATGGTTCCCGCATCAGGTGCACCCTCGCCCCCTCAGCCAGCTAGGGGTGCTCGTGGTGCAAGAGGTGGAGGTCAGACTCATAGAGGTGGAGGGCAGGTCATGAGAAGTAGGGGTCAGCCCGTAGCGGGTAGACCCAGAGATGTTCAGGTTGGAAGGGCTCCACCCCGTTGGTATGCTATTCCGGCCAGGCCTGAGGCTGAGGCTTCTGACGCAGTTATCACAGGTACGGTATCAGTTTGCAGCCGAGATGCTTCGGTGTTATTCGATACGGGTTCTACGTTCTCTTATGTGTCTTCATATTTTGCCCCTTATTTGAGCATGTCCAGTGATTCCCTGAGTGCTCCTCTATGTGTCTACCCTGGTGGGTGATTCTATTGTGGTAGATCGAGTCTACTGTGCTTGCTTAGTAGTTATTAGTGGTATGGAGACTCATGTTGATATTTTTCTTCTGGATATGGTGGACTTTGACGTCATATTGGGGATGGATTGGCTATCTCCCTATCGTGCTATTCTGGACTGTTATGCCAAGACAGTGACCTTGGCCTTGCCAGGTGTGCCTCGTTTGGAGTGGAGAGGGACTCTTAGCCATTCTTCTGGAAGAGTTATTTCGTATATGAAGGCTCGACGTATGGTCAAAAAGGGTTGTTTGGCCTATTTGGCCTATGTTCGTGATTCTAGTGCTGAGGTTCCTTCTATGGAGTCTGTGCCTGTGGTTCGTGAGTTCCCAGAGGTTTTCCCTGCTGACCTGTCGGGTATGCCACCCGACAGGGATATTGAATTTTGTATTGAGGTGGCCCAGGGCACTCAGCCCATTTCTATCCCGCTGTATCGTGTTGTCCCGCCAGAGTTTAAGGAATTGAAGGATCAATTGCCGGACTTGTTGGATAAAGGCTTCATTAGGCCTAGTGTTTCTCCTTTGGGTGCTCCAGTTGGTTGTTAAGAAGAAATATGGCTCAATGAGGATGTGTATTGACTATCGGCAGCTGAATAAGGTTACTATCAAGAACAAGTATCCTCTGCCGAGGATTAATGATCTATTTGACCAGCTTCAGGGTGCTACAGTGTTTTCAAAGATAGACTTCAGATCGGGTTACCATCAGCTGAGGATTAGGGCGTCTGATGTACCTAAGACGGCCTTTCTCACTCGTTATGGGCATTATGAGTTAATGGTGATGTCATTCGGGTTGACAAATGCCCCTGCTGTTTTTATAGAGCTGATGAACCGGGTGTTCAGGCCTTATTTGGACTCGTTCGTTGTTGTCTTCATTAATGATATATTGATATACTCTCGCAGCCGAGAGGAGCACGAGCAGCACCTTAGAGCCGTCCTCCAGACTCTGAGGGATAGTCAGTTGTATGCCAAATTTTCTAAGTGTGAGTTCTGGCTGAATTCGGTGGAATTTTTGGGCCATGTTGTGTCGGCAAAAGGTATCCAGCTGGATCCTAAGAAGATTTCGGCAGTCAGAGATTGGCCGAGGCCTACTTCAGCTACAGAGATTCACCATTTTTTGGGCGTAACGGGTTATTATCGCCGATTTGTGAAGGGCTTTTCATCTATCATATCCCCGATGACCGGGTTGACCCAGAAGGGTGCCCAGTTCAGGTGGTCAGATGAGTGTGAGGCGAGCTTTCAGAAGCTCAAGACATCCTTGACCACGACACCAGTGTTAGTTTTGCCCACAGGTTCATGTCCGTATACCATGTATTGTGATGCTTCACGGGTTGGGCTTGGTGCAGTGTTGATGAAGGATGGCAAAGTTATAGCCTATGCTTCTTGTCAGTTGAAGATTCATGAAAAGAACTATCAGTTCATAATCTGGAGCTTGCAGCTATTGTTCATGCATTGAAGATTTGGAGGCATTACTTGTATGGTGTGCCTTGTGAGGTGTTTACGGATCATAAAAGTTTACAGTATCTATTCAGGCAAAAGCAGTTGAACATGAGGCAGAAAAGGTGGTTAGAGTTACTGAAGGATTATGATATTACCATTCTTTATCATCCGGGGAAGGCCAATGTGTTGGCCGATGCTTTGAGTCGGAAATCAGCCAGTATGGGCAGTCTAGCTTATTTAACAGCCGGGGAGCGACCTCTTCATTGGATGTTCAAGCTTTAGACAACCAATTTGTGAGGTTGGAGGTTTCTGAGACTGGTAGTGTGTTGGCCATACCGTGGCCCGTCCTTCATTGTATGACCGTATTCGGGCCAGGCAGTATGATGACCGTCATTTATGTGTTCTTAGAGATACAGTCCGGCACGGAGGTGCCAAGCAAGTTACGGTTGATGATGAGGGAGTTCTGCGGATGCAGGGCCGTATTTGTGTACCTGATGTTGATGGTATTCGTGAGTTGATATTACAGGAGGCCCATAGTTCCCGGTATTCCATCCATCCGGGCGCCGCAAAGATGTACCATGACTTGCGGCAGCATTATTAGTGTCAGAGGATGAAGAAGGATATTGTAGCTTACGTAGCTCGGTGCTTGAACTGTCAGCAGGTTAAGTACGAGCATCAGAGACCTGGTGGTTTGATGTAGCAGATTCAACTTCCTGAGTGGAAGTGGGAGCGTATCACCATGGACTTTGTAGTTGGACTCCCACGGACTCAAAGGATGTTTGATGCGGTTTGGGTTGTGGTTGATAGGCTGACCAAGTCAGCGCACTTCATTCCGGTATCAATTTCATATTCCGCGGAGAAGTTGGCAAAGATATATATGAGAGAGATTGTTCGATTGCATGGTGTGCCCTTATCCATTATATCAGACAGAGGTACTCAGTTTACCTACCACTTCTGGAGAGTTTTTCAGCGAGAGTTGGGTACACAGATTGAGCTGAGCACAGCATTTCATCCTCAGACAGACGGACAGTCCAAGTGTACTATTAAGATTTTGGAGGATATGTTGCGGGCTTTTGTTATTGATTTTGGTGGTTCATGGGACCAGTTCTTGCCTTTAGCTGAGTTTGCCTACAATAACAGTTATCAGTCAAGCATTCAGATGGCTCCGTACGAGGCGTTGTATGGTAGACGGTCTCGGTCTTCAGTCGGATGGTTTGAGTCAGGAGAGGCTAGATTGTTGGGTTCCGAGTTAGTCCAGGATGCCTTGGACAAGGTGAAGATTATTCAGGATAGACTTCGTACAACTCAGTACAGGGAGAAGAGTTAAGCGGATTGTAGAGTTCGAGATTTGGCCTTTATGGTAATCGACCGAGTATTTCTTCAAGTGTCGCCTATGAAGGATGTGATGAGGTTCAGGAAGAAGGGCAAGTTGAGCCATAGGTACATTGGTCCATTTGAGATTTTGGATAAGGTAGGAGAGGTGGCCTATAGACTTGCCTTGCCGCCGAGTTTATCAGTCGTGCACCCGGTGTTTCATGTGTCTATGCTCCGGAGGTATATTGAGGATCCCTCTCATGTGCTTAATTTCAGCGGTGTCCAGTTGGACAAGGATTTATCGTATGAGGAGGAGCCAGTAGCCATATTAGCTCGAAAGGTTCGTCAATTGAGATCGAAGAGTTATCCTTCGGTTCCTGTTTAGTGGAGAGGTCAGCTTGTTGAGGCAGCAACCAGGGAGTCCGAGTCTGATATGGGGAGCCGATATCCCCACCTTTTCCCAGATTCAGGTACCTTCTGTGTCCATTTGAGGACAAACGTTTATTTTAGAGGTGGAGATTGTGATGACCCAAAAGGTCATCTTATGTAAATTTAATTATGACTGTGTTTCGAGGCCCCGTAAGCCTCCGTTAATCTCACCTCGATGTGCGTGCACAGCCCGAGAGCATAGCCGGGAAACCTTTATGTGGAAACTTGTTAAAGAATTGAATTTATGAGAATTAATTGAATAAAGTTGACTTGGGTCAATATTTTTAGTAAACGGACCCGGACCCGTGATCTCGCGGTCCCGGAAGGTCCGTAAGAAAAATATGGGACTTGGGCGTATGCCCGGAATCGAATTCCGAGGACCTAAGTGTGAGAAATGAATTTTTAAAGAAAATTATTTTCTGAAAAATAATAAAGGCTATGAAAATGAACCTCGATGTGAAACCTGCATTACCAGGACCGTGTTATGGTTCAGGAGCCCGGAACAGGTTCAATATGTGTTATTTAAGTTAGCAGTGAAATTTTGTAAGGAACATACTTGATTTGACAGGTTTCAGATCAAAAATGGGAAATTGAGAGTTAAAGAAGTTTTGAGGATTTTCATAGAATTTGAAATTTGGTTTGGAAGGTGATTTCATGTTATCGAGGTCCGAATGTGATTCCGAGACCTGGAATGGTTCCATTATGTCATTTGTGACTTGTCCGCAAAATTGGATGTCATTCCAAGTCGTATAGGTCGGTCCGGCGCATGTTTATAGAAATCAAGAACTTGAAGTTTCTTAAGTTATGGTTTTAGGGGTTTTTGGGGTGTGATTTTGAGATTTAGCGTTGTTTTGGGTATTCTGAAGGCTCGAGCGAGCCCGTATTATGATTTGGGACTTGTTGGTATTTTTGGACAGAGGCTCGGGTGGGCCTGTAAGAATAGTCACCCTACAGTATTGTATGCGCTCCAGAAGAAAGGAGCACCTATCGTAGCTAATAAACGGGAAGTAAAAAAACGTCCAAAAGTAATATTCGAGACCATATGGGTTCCATCAATTCCAGTATGTGTGGGCACTAAGATATGCCAAGTATTCATGCAACAAGTGGCAGAACGATAAGGAAAAGTAATTTCTTCATTTAAAGAGAACTGACAAGGCGCGAAGGGAAATATATTGTGCTAGCAAGTTAATGGAAGTTTGCGAGTAGTATAAATAGATATGTGTAGGTCTCAAGCTAAATTATGGTAGAGTGACAAGGTTTTAGGTATATAGGAGTAATGATAAAAAAAGGTGGGTGAGAATACGACAAGAATATGTAAGTCCTCGAAATTAAGCTCATCAAAACAAGAGAGTTGATGGTTTCTGTAAGTTATAAAAAGCCCAGTATAACTTGAATGAACTCAAAGGATTCTAAGACTATGAGCACTTAAAAGAGATCGAATGTTGCCCTACTAGTAGAATAAGGGATGATGTTTAGGTATTTTATTGAGTAATGATTTAAAGAAAAGGGATTTCATGAATTGAACGGGATTAGAATACCCCCATACGATGAATCACGTGGGGATGTTATGAAATACAATTATTTAAGTATAGTATTGTCCCTAGGTGGATTAAGCAAATCACTTCAAATGTTCCCCGATGCGAGCATTACATAAGAGGTTTCTAGTTATCATTGGTATATTTTGGATCAACATTGTGGTGAATCAATGATGGATGGATAAAAGTTACAAAGCATGACGTGAAATTAGGCCATCCTTCTTAAGATGAAGAGTAATGAGGAAGCATTAAAGGACGTATATATATATATAGGATACACAACAAGAGAGTAACCTGGAGTTGGGTAGCAGACCTCAGTAATAATAAACCGAAGTAAGTGTTATGGTATAGTATAACCTACCCAGACGTAGTAAAGCAATAATCATATATAACTAGGGCTATGAAAGTAGATATAGCAATAGTCGTAACTTCGACAAAGTACAAGTGAAGGAATTTAGTACACCTATAGATTCCTAGAGGAACAATTTTGTCATAGTTGTGTATATGTTCACAAAATGAAGCCTACAGATTGGCTAATAGTTGGAGGAAAAATGAGATAAGAGTCACCTAGGCGAACATACAAGGACAAAGTCGTACAAGCTACATAAAAGAAGGTAGGAATAGTTACGAGTATTGAAGAATTCCGACCACAAGTCGTGGTGTGAGAAAGAGGCCGAAAGGGGAGAATGCCCTAGCCTTTTGATTTATTCACAATATATGATGAAAAGAGCTCGCAGCTTTACAGGTGTATGAAGGTCTCCACTGTGTACTACCACGAAAGATTAACTGAGGAACTAAGGAATAAGATTTCAACCTAAGCATAGTAACCAAAATAGGAGATGGTCCTGTAATAATAGTCTCCCTACAATATTGTATGCACTCCATAAGAAAGGGGAACCTATCGTAGCTAATGAACGGGAAGTAAAAAAAGTACAAAAGTAATATTCGAGACCATATGGGTTCCATGAATTCCAGCATGTGTGGGCACTAAGATATGCCAAGTATTCATGCAACAAGTGGCAGAACGATAAGGAAAAGTGATTTCTTCATTTAACGAGATTTGACAAGGCATGAAAGGAAATCTATTGTGCTAGCAAGTTAATGGAAATTTACGAGTAGTATAA
>ML286803.1:291-26435 GCA_005239495.1 Nicotiana undulata
AAATGTCCCCTCGTGCATAACCTCACAATCACTCGGCACAGAATGTCCTCTCGTGCGTATATATATATCAAAACTAAGCGACAATATAATGTGAAAGTCAACACCAAGAAGTCTCAAGTGCATGGAAATACTCAATGAAATTTCTAATATCCCGGCAAGGAGAAATCATCAATTACAACATCAACAAATGCCCGACAAGGGTCTCAACTATAGCCAACCTCGCATCAGAAATACAATTTCAACAATGTAAGCCTCAACTGAAACAAATACCTCAATAAATCTCCACGTCAGGAAACAACATCAAGGTATCACTTTTAATTCACCAATTACTCATAATGACGAGAATAATAAGAACACATTAAGTTTCATCACAACTGATTCACGGGCATGCTTGACCGCAACGCATAAGCACTCGTCACCACGCCTATACGTTGGACATGAGTTGCACACAGCAAATAAGACTCTATACCTAATCCCTCAAGCTGAGGTTAAGCCAAACACTTACCTCGGCTCCAAAGAAAATGCAAGTCAAGCCTCAATCACAGCCTTTCCTCTCGAATCCAACTCCGAATCGGGAATATCTAGACATAATGGATTTATTAACATCAATAAGTACTCAATAAACCAATTCCCAAGCCAAATTATACATTTCCTACTATTTCTCCGAGAATACTAAAATTCGACCCCGGGCCCACACGTTCAGATTTTCGAAAATTCACGAAGGAATCAATTACCCGGAGTCTAAGGATCGAAGTTATGTAATTTATACAAGGATTCATGGTCTAACATGGAAAATCACGAAATTCTCAAGAACCCTAAAGTTACTAACTAATTCCATGATCTTTAGATGATTTAGTAGTGAGTTAAACTAGGAATTAATGTTAAAATTAGAAGTTTATGGGGTTTTAACTTACCTCTTACAGTGGGTGGTCGTGGAAGGTGTTGCCCAAGCTTGGAGGCTCTCTAATGGAGGTTGAAGATGGATGAAATGAGAAAAACCCGAAATTTTGGGAATTTAAGAGGGGCTGCCAACAGGGGTTTCCGCACCTACGAGGGAAATGATCGCCCCTGCGGAAGAAGGGCTTGGGACCCTGGGCTCGCACCTGCGGAGTTGGGAGTCGCACCAGTTGCCTCGCTCCAGCGGAGGAAGGGCCGCGCCTGCGATGGAAGTCGCACCAGCGAAGGCTGGACCGCACCTGCGGTCACGTGCCTGCAGCATGAGTCTCGCACCTGCGGACTTTGGGCAAGAAGGCTGGGGATCGCACCTGCGAGGCTGGGACCGCAGGGGCGGTCCCGCGCCTGTGGATGGGCAACCGCACCTGCGATCACACCAGCTGTTGTGCACTAGCAGCGGTTTTTGCTTGTTTTTGGCCTCGCGCGGGGTTCGGGAGGCACCTGGGCCCACCCGAGCCCCCGTCCAAAAATACCAACAAGTCCCAAATCATTAAACGGACTTGCTCGAGCTCACGGAACACTCAATACCAAGCTAAAACTCAGAATCACCCTCCAAACCCCTAAATTCAATACTTAAGAACTTGAAATTCTACGATTCTATAACGATACGCCGGACCGACCCACACAACTCGGAACGACTTCAAATTTTGCAGACAAGTTATAAATGACACAACGGAACTATTCCCGGTCTCGGATTTTCAATCGGACCTCGAGAACATAAAATCACCTTTCAAGCCAAATTTCAAATTCTTCAAAAACCTCAAAACTTCATTACCTCCAGTTTTCCTCATTTTGATCCGAAACCAATCAAATCAAGCCTGTTTCACACCAAATTTCACAGATAGGACAAATAACATATAATAAACCTGTCTCGGGCTTCGAAACTGTAATATGGGCCCGGTAACACGGTCTTCACATAATTATTCATTTCTGAATTCCTTTATTATTTTTAGAAAATAATTTTTTTTTAAAATTCATTTCTCGGGCTTGGGACCTCGAAATTTGATTCCGGGCATACGCTCAAGTCCCATATTTTCCTACGGACCCTCCGGGACCGTCACATCACGGGTCCGGGTCTGTTTACCAAAAATGTTGACCAAAGTCAACTTTATTCAATTATTCAATTCAAAATCCCATTTTAATCAAATTTTCACATGGAAGCTTCCCGGCTACCTGCTCGGGCTGCGCACACATATCGAGGTGAGATTAACGGAGGCTTTCGGGGCCTCGAAACACAGATTTAGCTGGAATTACTTAGGATAACCTTCTGGGTCATCACAATATCCATGCTCCACTTCATGAACGACCATTGTGATATTATTGGGTGCAGTAGTTCTGTTGGTTTATGCATGTTGTTAGAAAATCAATGGCATTTTTCGCATTTGGATACGAAGCCTTCAGCTTCTTCTTCCATCTTACGCCAATAGTACCCAACTCTGATTAGGGTTTTGACTAAGGATCTAGCTCCTGCGTGATTTCCACAGTGTCCTTCGTGGACTTCTCTCATCACGAACTCCATTTGGTTAGGTCTGAGGCATTTTGCTAGTGGACCACCGAACATCTTGCGATGTAAAGAATTGTGAATAAGGCAGTACCGTGCAACTTTTCGGCGAAGTGCTTGAGCCGCTTTTTTGTCTTCAGGTACGGTGCCATTCTGCAAGAAATTTAAAATTTCATTTCTCCAATCCCATGTTAAATTGTTAAAAGTTACCTCCTTCTTATCTTGATCTATCGTTGAATGGAACATATGGACGACCATTGTATTATCTTTATTTGTTACTTCTGTAACTGTTGTGAGGTTAGCCAATGCATCTGCTTCTGCATTTTCTTCTCTAGGTATTTGTATTACCTTCCATGTTTTGAATTTTCTTACGAGATCTCGTGCCTTTTCCAGATATTGTTGCATCTGAGCCTCCCGAGCAATATAAGTCCCCTGCGTCTGATTTACTACCAGCTGAGAGTCACTTTTGATTACGATTTGCTCAATTTAGAGTTCTCGTGCCAGTTCTAGCCATGCAATGACAGCTTCGTACTCTGCTTCATTGTTAGTTATATGATAACATTTGATAGCTTGTCGTGTCTTTTCACCCGTAGGTGATATTAAAACTATGCCTAAGCCGGCACCTTTTACATTAGAAGAGCCATCGGTAAATAGGGTCCATAGACCCGGATTAACACTATTAAAGATGTGTAACTCTTTTTCCACTTCAGGGACAATGCTATTATTAAAATCAGCGACAAAATCAGTTAAAATTTGAGACTTTATTGCATTCTTAGGCTGATATATTATGTCATGTTTGCCCAATTCTATGGCCCACTTAGCTAATCTTCCTGATAGTTCTTGTTTATGCAGTATATTTCTTAATGGATATGAGGTCACAACAGTGATTGGATGACATTGAAAATATGGTCTCAACTTTCTGGATGCCATGATTAGAGCTAAGGCTAATTTTTCTAGATGTGGGTATTTAGTTTTAGCATCTAGCAATGTCTTGCTTACATAATAAATAGGAGATTGTTTACCTTTATCTTCCCTTACCAATACTGCACTTATGGCGATTTATGCAACGGCAAGGTAAATGTATAGCCTCTTCCCTTCCTTTGGCTTTGATAGCAATGAGGGTTTTGATAGATAAGCTTTCAGATATTTGAGAGCCTATTGACATTCTTCAGTCCACTCGAACTGGTTTTGCTTCTTGAGAACTGAAAAGAATTTAAAACTTTTCTCGGAAGATTTGGAAATAAATCTACCTAATACTGCAATTCTTCCCGTTAGTCTTTGAACTTCCTTTTTGTTCACAAGTATATCAGGTATTTCCTCTATAGCTTTAATTTGAGCAGGATTTACTTCTATTCCTTTATTCGATACAAGAAAACCCAAAAATTTACCTGATTCTACGCCAAAAGCACATTTTTCTGGATTCAATTTCATGTTATACTTGCGCAAAATTTCAAAGGTAATAGAGAGGTGCTGGAAATGGTCTTTCACATGTGTTGACTTTACCAGCATGTCATCGATGTAAACTTCCATCGTCTTCCCCATATGTTCTTGGAACATCTTGGTCACTAGCTTTTGATAAGTGGCTTCAATATTTTTTAATCCAAAAGGCATAAATTTATAACAATACGTCCCCCTGTTTGTAATAAAGGAAGTTTTTTCATCTTCTGTGGGATCCATTTTAATCTGATTATAACCAGAATTTGCATCTAGAAAGCTTAACAATTCATGACCTGCGGTGGCATCAATCATTTGATCTATATGTGGAAATGGGAATGAATCTTTGGGGCATGCTTTATTTAAATCAGTGTAATCTACGCATACTCTCCATTTGCCATTCTTTTTAGGCACTACCACAGTATTAGCTAACCAGTTAGGGTATGTTACCTCACGTATTGAACCAATTTTAAAGAGCTTTTGTACCTCGACGTCAATCACTTGGTTCTTGAATGGTCCTTGCTTTCTTTTCTTCTGCTTAACAGGTACGAAGGATGGATCTTCATTTAGTTTATGAGTCATCACTTCAGGTGGTATACCTGTCATGTTTGAATGTGACCATGCAAAGTAATCGACATTAGCTTTTAAATAAACAATTAGTTTACCTCTTCGGCTTGGGCTTAGCCTCGTGCCTATGTGAACTTTCTGTTCAGGCCTTTGTTCGAACAAGGGAACAACTTCGAGTTCTTCCGTCGTTGTTTTGATGTATTCATCTTCCTCCGGTTCTTGAATGACATCAGGTCTGGAATCCACGTCTGTGTGATTTGGTATTTCTTCTGTGGTGACTTGATTCACCTTTTCATAGCTATCTTCTTTCGTACCTGTTTTAGCAATAATATCTTTCGTACCTATTGGGATAGTAATTTCTTCCATACCTGTTTGGGCAACATCTCCTGTTTGGGAGAATTCCTTATCTTTTGATTCTTCCGTTTCTACTTTTTTGTTGTAATGTACCACGGAATTTATATTTCTTGTGGTTTGTTGATCGCCTCTAATTTGTTGAATTCCCCATTCAGAAGGGAATTTAATTTCCTGATGCAAGGTGGATGGTACTTCTTTCATGTCATGGATCCATGGTCTTCCCATGATCACGTTATAAGTCATGTCAGTCTCGATGACTTGGAACCTTGTATTTTTTATTTCTCCCTCAACATAAGTGCTAAGTTCAATTTTCCCTTTGGTTATAACCGTGGAGTTATCAAACCCTGATATGGCCCGTGCCTTTGGGATTACTTGATTTCCCAATAGCATTTCTTCCACGACTCTTAGGAAAATAATATTGACTGAACTACCTGGATCAATCAACACTCTTTTTACGTTAGTGTCATGAATAAGTAAGGATATTACCAGAGCATCATTGTGGGGGAGCATTAATCCGTTGACATCTGCATCATCAAAGGTTATATTGTCTGCATCCGGATTTTCACGAACCCGCTTTCCGTGTGTAATTGTGAACTTCGTGGCTACTTTGCAAGCCACACCGTTTACTTCCTCACCTCCGTGTATCACATTGACATTTCTTTTTGTAGATGGAGGTTTTGGGGGCTCCTGCATGTTCTTCATGTATGCCTACTTACCTTTCTCACTAAACAATTCCGTTAAATAACATTGTTTCAATAAGTTTTCTATCTCACATTGTAAAAATCTGCAATCTGCGGTTCTGTGTCCGTGATCATTATGGAATTCACACCAGAAATTTGGGTTCCTTTTATTTGGGTTGGACCGCATTTATTTGGGCCATCGAACCTTATCACCCATATTTCTTAATACTGAAACTAGTTCGGAGGTACTCACATTGAAGGTGTGATCCCCAATTCGTGCATTACCTCTAGTTCGTTCATATCGATCCTTTCTGGATCTTGATGAGGATGAGCCTGCATCTCTGCTCTATGGTTTATATTCCGACCGAGTATTTTCAAACCTGGGACGAGTGTCTCGTCCCGAGGGTCCCATGTAAGGATCATACATGTTTTTACTTGATCTCCTGTCTTATTCGGAATGCCTGGAACTGATACGATCTTCGTCTTTTGAACGAGCGATGGTATCTTCTTCTATACGAAGCTTGGTGATGTACCTGTTATAGACATCATTCCATGTTGTAGCTGGGAATTCTCTCAAGCTTTCCTTTAGTCTTCTCGTGGCTTCTGAACTTTTGTCATTTAGTTGCTTGCAAATTCCATGGCTGCCCAATTATCAGGCACCCTTGGTAGTAGCATTCTTTCTCGTTGAAACCTGTCTACAAATTTACGGAGTAGTTTCGTGTCTCCTTGTTTTATTTTAAATATGTCCTCCATTATTTTCTCCACTTTTTGCGCACCGGAGTGTGCTTTTATGAAGGAATTTGCGAGCTCAGCAAAAGAATCAATAGAGTTTTCAGGGAGAAGAGAATACCAGGTTAGCGCTCCTTTGGTAAGCGTTTCTCCAAACTTTTTGACTAAGACTGACTCAATTTCCTGTTTTGTCAAGTCATTGCCCTTAACTCCGGTGGTAAAAGCAGTCACATGGTCTCGTGGGTCAGTTTTTCTGTCGTAATTAGGAACATCAGGCATTTTGAACTTCTTGGGAATAGGTAGGGGTTCCGCGCTTGGTTTCCAGGGTTGTTGATAATATCTATCAACGTCAATGCCTTTGATAATAGGTGTCACTCCAAGAATTTGTTCAATTCGATCGTTTTGTTCCTTCATCTGTTTCTGCAAAGTTAAAATAAAGTTTGCAATTCAGAGTTACTAGACATACCTGGTCTCGTTTCGAGAGATTCATTAAAAGTATTTCCGCTGCCCAAGACAGACTGAGGATTTTCCACAGTGATGGTATTATTGGGGGGTGGAGTTGATGGTGCAGGTGATGCTGTTGGTAATCCCCTTGCAAATTCTTGCAAATCCTGGCTCACATACTCTGCAATCATTTGCTTTACTTGATCTTGTTCTACTATTTGATCATTATCATTGTTATTGTTGTTGGATCTTTCTAGGGATTGATCCCTTGAACCTCGAGGGGTTCCTACGGGTGGTGGAGTTCCATCCCTTTGCTGGTTATTGTCGTTGGGGTTCGACATAGTTCATAGGATATTGCTTGAAAAGTAAACGAAGATTATCAGGTTCGCGGTAACGGAACCAATTTATTTAATCAAAGAATCAGATTCTTTGACCAAAGCTAATTTTAGGATAAACGCAGGTTTCTGATAACCAAAGAAATGATGGTAATTATCAATAAGCAAGTAATTAGCAAATACTAAGATGTGCAGAAAGTAAAGTGTATTATGATTGTCGTTTGAATGCCCCTTACAAGTTATATTTTCTTCCATTATATAGGGAGTTTCTTAATATAACGTCTACCTTTCACAATGATCACTCATTAATGATTAATTATGACATTAATGTAACGTTACAAAGAATAACCGTAACTGTTGCGTGAAGGTTGTGTAACGTGTGAATCATTAATTGAAGATCTTTGAATCTGCCCGTAGCTCTGTCCGGATTCATTTTGGCTGTGTCTCTTCCTTGTCTCAATCAGGTTGGGTCTCCCGTAGCTAATTACCTCGTAGGTATATTGCGTCGTGCCTTTATGACCCGCACTTCTTTATAGAAAACTTGTCCAGTTGTCATGTTTTCCTAGCTCCACGTAGCTGGCTGAGTCATCAAGAATTATCATACGTGTGAAGCTCTTTTTTACCAATACAAAGTGCATAATACCATCCTGGGGAGACTGATAGAGCCATATGCTACGAAACTTAAGCACAACTGAGGTGCGATATATATATATATATATCCTGAATCTCAAGAGCTCTTCTGCTCACATAACATCATCACTACGCGGAAACTCAGCACATAGGAAATTATCAAGCCGTTTCACAACTCACACGGCACAATCATAATATTACATGAGTTGGACGAAGACGGAAAAACATCTGATATTCCAACACCCCTCCTTGGGAAGCGGCATACTGAGATGAACATACATGACTCACATGGAGCCCATGATCACATTTAAATCCATTCACAACCTTCAAGCCGATTCCGCTCGCACCGAACTAAACTGATAGCCTCACCCGGTCCATAATAACCCACTTCTTCTCATAACACGAAAGAACAACCATCATAGTCGGGACAAACACCCCACAATCCACAACACAATGAACTGAACGCCTTCCAGGCATAAATTCTCAATTAAGCAAATTTTACACTTCTTTATACTTGGTCTAAATCTTCAATCGATTAGGTGCCTACATGTCACACTTATACCATCTTCCCGTGGTCCCATGACCTTCCACACAAGGTAACAAGTCTACACATCCACACCACCGACCACACTAACGCTGTAAAAAAAATCAAGAACCCATGACCAGGGTACAAGCCCCTTTCACCAAACACCGATCTCAGATGACACTGAAGACAACACTGGCTTACTCTAAACATTTAAATCCCTTTTCTTGCTCATCCGAGCTCATGACATCCTTGTTAACACCGAACCGTAAATCTTGATCCTTACTTCAAGTTACATACTACTTACTGCACCTGACATGCCAAGATGAAATTGCGCAAGAATTCCATCATAATTCCTGAATCACTAATAAGGTGAACACTTCATCACATAGAAACCTTTTACTTACCTCAACTCAAGAGAACCATAAAAACACACTAGTAAATTTTCATAATCACAAAACAGGCAAATCCTCAAGGAATAGTCTATACCACCATAACCCTTCCGGGATCCGCCTACACCTGACAAGCCATAATACTTGAATGCTTCCAAATAAAATCTATTACGGTGGCCGACAGACCTCGCACACACCGGCACAAACCATATGCATAACTTAATCACACTGAAGGAACTGATCACTGTCGTACATGTGCCATTTCAACCATGGCTAACCAATCTATCTTCTTTAAGCATCCGTAATTGCCTCAGAAATAATAGTAACCCCATTCAACACATAACAAACTCAATCCTCACTCATCCTGAGTGGCTTTGACTCACGAGACCATGATGTCTCAATCCCACAAAGCGTCTCATACCCTCCCAGTGCATATTCACCTCCGACTGATATGCTCATCCTGAAAATCTTCCTACAATCCGGAGTTTATTTCTCTCACTCCTCCAATACTATCCTGCACGCTGAAAAATAACATAGAGCACTCTAACCATTTTCCCTTTCCTCATAAATTACACTGCAAAACCTCAATTCTTAATCATACTGCTGCCCGAAACCCTTAAACACCGCATTATTAACTCAGAATTCATTAGGACCACTATTGAGAGTCACCCACTCTAACTTGGCCCCGAATACAATCAACTCCAAGGCTCTTCTAGCACACGAACACCCTTTCAATGAAGCACATGACTGAGTCACTACCCTTATAACTCGCCTATGCATTAAGCATGAATTCTGAATCCTCCAAAGCCTAACCCTTGTCCCATAGGGCCAAATTTTGCACGCATTTATCAAATTCCATGCACAATTACCATTTTACTCCATTTCCCTTAGCTGTAATAACTTACCAATACGCCGATAATCCACAACCCCATGAGAAGATAATCATGTAACCCAATTGTAGGCGGTGGGACTCTCCCACTTATTCCGAAGCTACTCCTTGCACCACTCTGGATCCCACCGAAATTCTTTCTTCATTGTTGACATGACCTTGCTCAACCAACCTATCAAATTCTTCTAAATTATTCTGTTGGCATTCCATGAATACTCAATTTTCTAGCATCATTCACGTATTCATCCTTTTACCGAGTAGCCACTAGAATTCCTTGCATAAACTTGCCAACCACACCACCGCTAAACTGCTCACAGGAGATAACCTGCATGTGGAAATTACCAACTGACACCTTCCAATGACGATGTACTGCACAATCTCTACGACATCCATACCCCATCCTACGCCCTTCTTCATTTACCAACTTTACTAGTCCGTCCGCTCCTCATGGACATCTAGTAAATGCGCGACAATATCTTCAAATTCACCGCCATATTGCACCTGTCTTTATCCCTAACAACTCCTCTCTGTAGTACCCAACCTTCCGCCTAAATAACCAACATTTCAATGTTAGCCCGTGGACCCAATCACCGTCCACTAAAATTCTCAAATCACTCCAAACTTCTCCTCAAGATAGGCAACTATATTACCACTGAACTCATATGCTACACTGCCACTCTCCCACTTTAGTTAAACTTATTCCTTTAAGCACTACCTGCCTTCCTTTTCTTACACCTGGCCTTTTAGAAATTTAGCCACCGCCTAACACTTCTCACATGTTTTCCTTCATCGCATGCTGCCCAATAGCTGCCTCCATTCAATATCATTTTCTGTAGCTCTTAAACCAACAGATCACCATGACTCCAAACTCTTCGAAGATCATCTTTCTCGAGTTGCCTTCATTAGCAATACTTATTCAATACTTGAAACACCGCACACAACGGTCTTTGACAGCCGCTTCTTCAATACTTCTTCACAACACTCTGACCCCATGAAATTGAAGAAACTATAGCACCGGCGAACTTAACACATTCCATTTGATCAAAGACGACAATATCACATTACCGACGAAACTTCCACCTCACTTGAAAACACCAAGTCTTATTACTTCATCACCCAAACTTGAACATTCATAGCCCAATCGCCCTTCCTCCGCCGGAACTAAAATACTGAAATCTTGAAATCATGCTCCGAGGAGACCTTCTCTCAAGTCATTCACTGCCCGACATATGGGCGAGCATCCTACCATTACATTCACATCGCGCGATAACCAATTGTAAGCATCATAACTACCTGAGCATAGCCTCAAGGCTCTCATAAATACAATTACGGAGCTGAAAATAACATAATATCCTTCTGAAAGGTGATGACAATAGGCCAACAACCAACGCAGGGAGAAACATCCCTCACCTCATCTGTAGCACCATTACAATTCCTCAAATCCTCGATTCATAGCCAGCGCTTCACGACGTATAAGATTGAGTAGAAAGAAACATAGGCATAAGACTTAAAGGGAATCAAACTGCATGATGAGGAATCAAGAAGGGAAGTACTCCTAACAGCCTTGTAGCCTCTCGAAGATAAGTACAGACGTCTATGTACCGATCCACAAGACTCTACTAGACTTGCTCATGACTCGTGAAACCTAAGGGAACCTAGTGCTCTGATACCAAGTTGTCACGCCCAAAATTTCATAAAGGTCGCACTTAATAATTAACAAAATCTTCATTATAATATTTTGAAGTCATTCCTTTTTATTTTCTTAAATAGTAATTATCAAACTTCCAATAAGTAAACAATAACCTCTTTAGCAAATTTAAATAGTGAATGAATCCCATGAGAAATCCCAGAACCCGGTATCACAAGTGCATGAGCGAACTTCTAAGAATTTATACATATACTACAATGCCTGTCCGAAATACAAGTTGGACAAAGAATTTAATAATGAAAATAGAATACTTAGAGGAAGACTCTGCCGGCTGCGGGTCGTCTCCGGATGATGCAGCTCGTCTAAGTCTCCAAGTCAGCCACATCGCTGTGAAAGTACCTGTGCAATAAAAATGCACAGAAAGTGTAGCATGAGTACGAAAATAACGTGTACTCAGTAAGTATCCCGCCTAACCTCAGAGAGGTAGTGACGAGATGTCGAATTTGACTCTTGCTAGAGGTAAATTTAGTATAATCAAGTGAGACACTAAGCATGAATATCATAGGCAATTTAATAAAACCAGGGATAAGAAATACCACTTATTTCACATTTAACACTTTAAATCTTCATCATTTCGGTTGAAAAATTTAATTTTCACAGGCCAATAAGCAGGTAATAATTACAGAAAGTACGCAGCAATTATCATGCGCAAGAAATGCCGAGGGTTGAACGGCGCAGACCAACAATAATAAAATGTGCATTGCCGAAGGGTCGAACGGCTCGAACCATAGATGCATCTATTTTTCTCCGCTCGCGAATCGATCATGCGACGCGGTCATATATAAATAATAAGGTTATCCTGCTCGCGAATCATACGTGCGACTCAGGTACCCATAGATACACGTATTCACACAAATAAACAATATTTTTATCAGGAAAGTAGCTACTCAAGAAAGTGATAAAATTCTCTTTTAAATGAACATGAAAATAGTATTTAAAGCTTTTCTGGAGATTTATTTACCCAATTCGATAAGGTTTCAAGTATTATAAATTTATCCGGAACACAATTATCCAAGGAAGAATCAATTCTCCTTCTAGATGATTAAGAAAGGTAAACTCTAACCTTCTTAGGTATTTAATTACTAATTCAATAGTATCACATGAAATTTCATTGGAAAGATTACAAATAAAACAAGTAAAGCATGCTAGTGGGTCATAAACTATCCAGACATAGCATAATAGTAGCTACGCACGGACTCCCGTCACCTCGTGCGTACGTAGCCCCCGAAAATAGTAGCACATATTTAATTAGTTCACCTATGGGAAAAATTCCTCCTCACAAGGTTATAAAGGAGACTTACCTCGCTCCAAAATTCCATAATCCGGCTTCCAAGCCCTTTCGAAGACTCAAATCAATTGCACAATGCTCCAAAGCTAGCCAAATAACGGCAAACCAATGAAAATATACCCTAATACACATAACCATTTAAATTATATAAATTCCTAACTCCACTCGAAGAGTTGACCAAAATTCCCTCGGGCCCACGTGCCCGGATTCCGAAATTTCTCGAAGATAAACTTTACCCATAGCTTTACTAACTCAAATACATAATTTACTCTAATTTTTCAGACTCAAATTCATGGTAAAAGTCCAAAATGCCAAATTCTAGGTCTTCCCCTAAAATCCCGAATTCCTACTAATTTCCATGTCTAAATTCATGCAAGACCACATATTAAACGTAGAAATGGGAAGAATTCACTTACCTAGAGATGCTTGATGAAAATCCTCCCTTGAAGCTCCCCAAAATCGCCACACCAAATGAAAAATGAGAGAAATTGGCCAAAACCCATTTTTAAAACAACACACTGCCTCCAGCCTTTTCACACCTGCGTAGAAATGGGAAGAATTCACTTACCTAGAGATGCTTGATGAAAATCCTTCCTTGAAGCTCCCCAAAATCGCCACACCAAATGAAAAATGAGAGAAATTGGCCAAAACCCATTTTTAAAACAACACACTGCCTCCAGCCTTTTCACACCTGCGTAGAAATGGGAAGAATTCACTTACCTAGAGATGCTTGATGAAAATCCTTCCTTGAAGCTCCCCAAAATCGCCACACCAAATGAAAAATGAGAGAAATTGGCCAAAACCCATTTTTAAAACAACACACTGCCTCCAGCCTTTTCACACCTGCGGTGCAATAGCCGCTCCTACGGCTCCGCACCTGCGGAATTCCCATCGCAGGTGCGGCTCTAACTCAACTCAGCAGCTCCCGCTTCTGCGATCCTCCTTTCTGCAGCTGCGCTGCGTATCCTTGGCCACTTCTGCGGCTCCCTACCTGCGGCCAAGACACGCAATCACGGTCACACCAGATGACAACAACCTCAACTTTTTTCCAACTCCAAGTTTTGATCCGTTAGCCACCCGAAATCCACCCGAGGCCTCCGCGACCCCGTCCAATTACACGGACCTGTTCCAAAACATAACGCGGACTTGCTCGAGGCCTCAAATCATATCAAATAACATCGAAACAATGAATCTCTCTCCAATTCAAGCTTTATGAACTTTGAAATTTCAAAATTCTACATCCGATGCCGAAAGCTATCAAATCACGCCCGATTGACCCTAAATTTTGCACACAAGTCTTATTCGACATTACGAACCTGCTCTAACTTTCGAAATCATATTCCGACCCCGATATCAAAATTTTCACTTCCGTTCGGATTTCTCAAAAACCTTCAAATTTCTATCTTTTGCCAAATGACTTCAAAATGACCTACGGACATCCGAATTAACTTCCGATCGCGCTCCCAACTCCAGATTCACCATACAGAGCTATTCCCAAGCTCAGAACCCCAAACAGACATCAATATCACTGAAATGCACTTCATCCCCGACTTAGGAAATTCTTCTAAAATGTTATCTTCTATAATATACATTGTAACGCTCCCGAATTATCCAAATCCCGATCCGGACATACACCCAAGTCTGAAATCATCATACGAACTTGTTGAACCTTCAAATCCTAATTCCGAGGTTGTTTACTAAAAATTCCAATCTTAGACGATTCTTCCAACTTAAGGCTTCCGCGAACTTCCCCAAATTCAACTCCGACCACACCTACGAGTCCTAACACCTGAATCGAAGCTGTTCATGACCTCAAAATGCTGAACGACGCACTAGAGCTCAAAACGACCGGTCGGGTCGTTACACCAATAAAATAATATGGGCTATATTTTAAATATATTATCCCAACTAAATATTATGGGTTATTAATTGAATTAATTACTTAGGTCCAATATATATATGGGTTATATAAATAAGTCTTAATCCATGGGTTATCCCATTTAATTGGGCTAAAGTGATGAGCCCACTTTATTAAGCCCAAGATGTCATCTTCCTAGAGGCTTAGTTTGGTTCCACGTGTCAAATGACGTGGCGCGCCAAGTCAAATGGAAGAGCAAATAAGATCATGTCACGTGTTAAAATGACAAGGCATGTCAAGTCAAAACAAAAGGGCAATGAAATTGTGCCACGTGTGCAAGTGACATGTTATGACCAATCAAATGTGTCCATGTCACACTTCAATTTGATTGGTCGGAAAGATTTGTTCTTATCACAACTCCTCCCTTCCACAACTAAAAATATGGGCCTTCATAACCCAGAAAAGGGACAAGAAGTTATAACAAGAAGCAAGAGAGAGCTCGTGGATCAAACGCCGCAAATTTCTCCACAAGTTTCAAGATCAAGCAATCAAGTTCAAGCTCAAGAACGAAGAACAAATCAAGTTCAAGCTCAAGAACAAATAACAAATCAAGTTCAAGCTCAAGAACGAAGAACAAATCAAGGTTCAAGGAGTACGAGTTCCAATCAAAGTTCGTGCTAGTTGAATTCAAGATCATCGTTCGTGGAAACAAATATAGATTCAAGATCAAGCTCAAAGGCCCTTGAATTTATTTACTATTGAAAAGAAGAATTAGAGGATTCATAGAGATTTTACACTCATATTATTTGAAATCAAACACTACGATTGTTGCGATATTTCGACTTTATTTTATTTTCTCGACGCAAATTTATTATATACAAATTCTGGCACGCCCAGTGGGACAATCTATACCTCTCATCTCAACTTTGCAATCACCAAATTTCAAGAACAAAGAATGGATACCACAAAAATCAACTCTAGTTCAACTTCCGCCAAGGCTGCTAATTCCAGATTCTATGCTGATGTGGAAAACATACTCGAACTTACCTTTGGAAGCTTTGGACAAGTTATGAGGAGCAAATCAAGCTCGTTAGGACAACAAGCACCCCAAGTGTCATCCGCATCTACCCCTATTTTTGGATCTTTATCCTCAAAAGGAGCTAGATCTTCCACAAATGCACCCGAAGGAGGAAGCGATGTTGCTGAAAAGATCAAGAAAACTCTTGCTCTGCTTGACCTCTCCGGATCCAAGCACTCTATTGTGAAGGAATATGATGATGCTTTAAGTAATGGATCCTCCCCACTTACACCATATAGCATGGGCCAATCAAGGATAAATGTGTGTGACAATCCATGCTACTCTCCATCGTCCACAACAATCATACACACCATGGTGACAAATACTTCATCTGTGGAGGAGAAGTTGGCAAACCTGACGAAAGCAATCGCTGGCTTGACAAAATGCATGCAAAATCAAGATGCTAGAATTGACAAGCTAGAAAACAGGGTGGGAATCTTGATGGAAGAATAATACACCCATGCACCTGGAAAACTCCCAGAAGTTCAAGAGATTGATCCTCCCCCAAGACAAGTTTCATCTGATAGGGCTATCCCTGTCTCGTCTGAAGGGATGATTCCAATCGATCAACTAAAGGAGTTCATCGAAGGAACTATTAAAAGCAAGTACGAAGTTAGTACCAAGTCTTCCCTTACATACGCAAAGTCGTACATTGCAATGATCAATATGTTGAAGATGCATGTTGGCTATCAACCTCAAAAATTTCAACAGTTTGATGGCAAAGGCAATCCAAAGCAACATGTGTCGCACTTCGTTGAGACATGCAACAATGCTGGGACTTATGGAGATTACCTCGTCAAGAATTTTGTCCGCTTATTGAAAGGAAATGCTTTTGATTGGTACACGAACCTCGAGGATGGATCTGTTGATAGCTGGGATCAACTAGAGTAAGAATTCCTCAATCGCTTTTATAGTACGAGATGTATTATGAGTATGATAGAACTCACAAATACCCGTCAACGGAAGAGTGAACCAGTTTAATCATTGGAGGAATGCAAACCTCAACTGTAAAGACATGCTTAGTGAAGCTTATGGCATAGAGATGTGCATCCAAGGTATGCATTGGGTAATGCGCTACATCTTGCAAGGTATCAAGCCTAGCACATTTGAAGAACTTGCAACTCGTGCCCATGACATGCAATTGAGCATGGTCTCCGCTGGAAATGAAAGGTTGCCCATCTATGAACCTCGCAAAGGGAATGACAAGCAAGAAGTCAGAAAATGGATCAAGTTTGTACCAAGATCTGAAAATAAAGAAGCTATGAATGTCAACACAACACCTGTGAAGTTCACGACGAAGGTGAGCAAGAAGTAGAGTATGAAATCCACTTCGTTTCAAGATAAGCCAAGTGGAAAGTTGACTCTAAAAGAAATGCAAGAGAAAGAGTACCCATTTCTAGATTCTGATGTGCCAGCTATTTTTGAAGAGCTCCTCGAGTTAAATCTCATTAAGCTTCCGGATATGAAGAGACCAAATAAAGCATGGAAAATTGATGACCCAAATTACTACAAATATCATCGACTTGTGAGCCACCCTCTGGAGAAGCGCTTTGTCTTCAGGGACAAATTTATGGACTTGGATCGTGAAAAAAAGATCGTGCTTGAAGATGAAAAAGCAAACGCAAACCAAGCCTCTATCACATTTGGCTCATTCAGCCCAGACGAATTATGTAGTTTTAAAGAAAGTAAAGATGAAGAATTACTGTAGAAATACAAAGTTGAAGACGGTCAACCTGAGGATGATGAAGGTTGGACGTTGGTGACTCATCGTAGGTGCCACAAAAGGAGCCCACGAAATGGATCAATGGAACAACCAACAAGAAAAATAATGGTGAAAAGGCCTAGGAGATGGAATCCAGTTAAGCATGAAAAGAAAGCGAAAGGGGAGGTGCATCACCCTAAAAATCACGACATCCAGTGACCTTGGAGGAGTTTTTACCAAGTTGGTTCGGCACGAAGATTCCCCATGGGGGTATTGATGCCTCTTGTTGCCATACTGACGAAGGGAAAGAAAAGAGTGATGACCTACCATTTGCACCATCTTCGGATAAGCTTATCGAGTCCACTCCTCAAGAAGTTAATGCTTGTGAGGAAAAAGTCACGTTCACAAATGAAGATCTTCTGCTAGGTGACACTCCTCATAACCGCCCATTGTACTTGGTTGGCTATATGCGCGATGAAAGGGTAAATCGAATTTTTGTTGATGGAGGACCCTTAGTGAACATTTTGCCAATCCACACTGTGAAAGAACTTGGTATTCCCATGAATGAACCCTCATAAAGTCGTGTGATGATCCAAGGATTCAACCAAGGGGGGCAAAGATCCATATGCATGATCAGGCTGGGAATCATTATTGAAGATATGCAATCAAGTGCATGGCTGCATGTGATCGATGCGAAGACTTCATACAATGTTTTGCTTGGAAGGACTTGGATACATGAGAATAAAGTAGTTCCATCTACCTACCATCAATGTTTAAAATACTACGAGGGAGAAGTCGAGAAGAAGATAGTTGGTGATGATGAGTCATTCACCGAGGCAGAGTCACACTTCGCCGATGCAAAGTTTTACTTGAAGAACTGAACTGTGAAGGATCTAAAAGTTGATTATGGAATGAAAAGCAAGAATGACGAGCCCATAACTAAAAGAGATGAGGTGACTATTGGTAAAGCCAAAGCTGTTACTAAGGAGGTACAACCCAACGTGAATAAATCTCATAGAGGGGATATTGCATCGTATGGCAAGAAAGTAAGTCCTAAGCTCCAATATGTACCTAAAAGGAAGAAATACGAGGGCGAATCATCTAATCTCCAAACCAACATGCTAAAGGAGTTTACTCTTCCGATAAAACGAATTGAGGCAGTAAAGTTGTCCTCGAAGTCGCTTGCAGGGTTTGTAGCCCAAAATCGTTTGCAGATTGTGGCACTACCTACAAAGCAAACATATAAAGGTTTTGATCCTAACGCTTACAAGCTATTTCCAAAAGCTGGATATAATCCCGATGAGCCGTCAAAGTTAGGGAAGCTCCCATCAGAAGCTGCAACTAGGAAACCACGTGAAGGTTTGGGATACAAGCAACCGTCACCAGTGAGCATCTCAATAAGAAAGGTGAGTAGCAATTATATACGAATATGCCGCTTCTAACATGCCTTCTGTCTTTGATAGACTTGGAAAATCAACTGTGATAACTTCCGATTTTGAGTGATTGGGTCCATTAAAGAATAGTAATAAGTTCTAGAGAAATTATCGAAATACAAGAACACCCGCTTCGCCCAAAATTAGAAGATCTCTAAAGATTTCCAAAGTTTGGTTCCTTCTAGAATGAAGCAACAAACAAAAGTCATGGTTTCGTATGATGAAGTACTGAAGGTGAATCCATACACTATGGTCACACTAAGGAACATGATGAAGATGAAGAAAGTGTGGGTTCTTCGTATCATGTTACTTTACAAGGCGAGAATGGTATTCCATATTCAATGGAGGATAATGCATATTCGGAGAATGTTTCACCATGTTATCACATATCCTTCAACGATGGGGACCCTCGAGAAGATGAAGATGCAAAAGATGCTCCCCCGAAACTTAAAGAAGGGGTGAAGGCAATTGTTGATGCCTTAAAAGAAGTTAACCTTGGCACTTATGAAGAACCAAGACCCACCTACCTGAGAGCTTTACTAAAAGTTGATGAAGAAAGCACTTATATTGAGTTACTCAAGGAGTTTAGGGATGTATTTGGTTGGAGTTACAAAGAAATGTCTGGCTTGGACCCTAAAGTGGCAGTCCATCACCTTGCGGTCAAGAATAGGGCTGGTCCTATTAAGCAAGCTCAAAGGCGCTTTAGGCCAGACGTGGTTCCCTTGATTGAAACCGAAGTTAACAAACTCATTGAAGATGGATTTATTTGGGAAGTTAAATATCCAACATGGGGCTCTAGTATTGTCTCTGTAAGGAAGAAGAATGGCCAGATTCGAGTATGTGTTGACTTCAGGGATCTCAACAATGCGTGTCCCCAAGATAAATTTTCGCTTCCTATTCCAGAGCTGATGATCGATGCTACTACTGGTTATGAGGTATTGTCTTTCATGGATGGTTCGTCGGGCTATAACCAAATTCGCATGTCACCAAAAGATGAAGAGCTTATTGCATTCCGTACCCCAAAGGGTATTTATTGCTACAATTTAATGCCTTTTGGCTTGAAGAACACTGGTGCTACTTACCAAAGGGCTATGCAGAATATTTTCGACGATGTTCTCCACAAGAATGTCGAATGCTATGTCGAATCTCAATAAGAAGGGCGACTGATCGGCTCCTACCTACACCACTATAGAATGGCAAGGAGGGGTCGATGTATCTTTTACCCGATAGGATCGGGATCGAAATCCACATGGAGTTAGAATATTGGAGTTGGGTTCCTATTCGACTTAGCTATGTATCTTGTCTTTAATTACACTGCTAGTCATAAGTTGATTTGATTCTATACTAGTTGTATTGAAAAGCTAAGTATAATATTTTTGTAAGGTTTTCTCAATTTATAAAAGGCACTAAGGAAGCGACTTACACCTAGGCGAGTATCTAACGGGATCTAGAAATTAGGACAAACTTGTTGTACCTTGGTTCGTGATAATACTCACACTCAATTACTCACCCTATAACTCTCGGTAGTTTGGGTGACTTTGCCCGAATTGACTTTCTCAAGCCTAATTGGGTGTTTCAATAGTGCAAGTGAAATTGGCTCAAGTCGGGTATTACTATCTCTAGGTTTTACCCTTTAATTGGGGCTACAATCTCTTGAATTCACCCTACTTCCTTGTTAGCCTATTTTACCTAGACTTGGGTCTCTTTATCAAGAACAACCCTAGTCAAAAAGGCATGAATCGGTGTTTGCAATCACCAATTCAATAGATAAAGCATGAAACAAGCTAAATATCACTAACCCATAAACAAATAAGACCGAAAATTAAAGACCCATTAGATACCCACGCTAGGGTTGGGTCACAACCCTAGCTAATGGGTCTACCTACTCATATTCAAAGTAGAAATCAAAAGAGTAGATGAAATTATAGCCATAAATGTTAAATACAAAGATAAAATCTAAGATTATAAGCTAAAGCTACTCTAAAATTACTCAAGAAAAGGCTGTTGTTCACGAGCTCTACAAAACATGTGAAAAAGAACTATTTATACACAGCTAAAATTGCTGGACAAAAATGCCCTTACGGAGATTCCGGTGTCAGTGAAAAAATATGCGCCCTAGCGAACTGACTTTCGCGGCCGCGCAATTACAAGCGCGGATCACACATCTTCAAGATTGGACTTCATGTAACCTCTCTGAACTTTGATTCCGCTCCCAACGGAATTCTGATCGCTTCAGCATTAGGGAATAGCGCGGCCACGAAAAATAAACGTTGGTCGTGTTTTATGATTTGCCCAAGTTTGTTAACTCTATAATCCTCCATTACCGCTCTCGGTGGAATTTTTGCCGCGGCCAGGCCAATGGTTTCGCGGCTGTGCTTTTGTGACGCTGTCAGCGGTCCCCTTTGAGTCCAAAATCTAGCTCTCTAAACCTAGTTCCATGGCCGCCCTCAGAATTCTGCCTCAGCGGTCAAGCTTCCGCTACAGCGTGAAAGTGGCGGTGACCACGCTCTGGTGAGTTCAGGGTCTTTGCAAGATTGGTCCCTTTTAAGTTGTTTTGGCCTTTTTGCCTCATTTTGACCAAAACCTGCAAGTAAACACCTTGAGTTAGTTTTCGGGAATACTTTAGCGTAATTTTACCCTAAAACCTAAGCAAAAGAGAGTAAATATTAGACTTTCCCCATTTCTATTTCTTTATGTGTTTGTTCAACTGTGTTGAGTTATATCGAGTTGGTAGATTTGGGTTGTGTTGTGCTCGTTTTTCTTATGTTTCGACGTCGTTTCTTCAAGCATAAATGATATCATATTGAACAAATGAGCTCCGATTTCTTTTTTGATTAAAGCATTAGATCCGTATCGTAATTATGGACCCGTAGAAAAAAGAATTGTCGAATTTAGACATCGTATAAGGATTTTATGGTCATTTTACTAAGAATTAGGTTGCTAGATTTTTCAGATTAATTACGAAATTATCACTGACGGCGTATTTAAAAATCTGCACTATTTGCAAATATTGAAACTAACATATCTCCTTCATTATAAGGTCAAATTGAGCGATACACAAGTCTAACTTGACTAGAATTTTACAAGAAATCCATTGGAGGCATAAAAATGAGTCTCGAGATCGTTTGGCACGAGAAACAAGGCAGAATAGCTGGCAGAAAAATATATAAAACAAGAGTTTGTTCATTCGGTCATATTTTGAGTTGGGGAGCTCGGATTTGAGCGATTTTGGAGGCGATTTTCACCGTATGGACTGAGGTAAGTGATATGGGTTTAATTACATGCATTTATGATATTTTTCCACTGATTAGCCATGCACTTAGTAAGGGTTTAGGGAGTTAGGGCTTGAGTTTTGGAGAGTTTTAACTTTTAAGTGAGGATTTGAGGGGCCAAACGGAGTCCGATTTTGATGAATTTTATATGGTTAGACTCGGTAGAGGATGAGAGTTTTGATTATGCCATTGTTGACTGATTTGGAGATGTGGGTCCGGGGGCCGGGTTTTGGCCGATTTTGGATTTTTGGCATATTTATGTAGTTTTTCTGTTGGGATTCGATTCTTTAGCCGATGTTGATAGTATTATTCTGATTATGGTTAGATTCTAAGCTTTTGGAAATCGATTCTGGAGACGAGGGCATCCCGGAGTAGGATTTTACGCTGCTAAGGTAAGTATCTTGCCTAACCTTGAGTGGGGGAATTACCCATTAGGCATTGAGTCTTATGTGCAAATTGTTTGAATGAAAATCATGTACGCGAGGTGACGAGTACGTACTTGATTTATATGTGCAAATTATATCGATTAAATTTCATAGACACCCTTACGTATTAAAGTGAAATAAATTGTTGGACCTCAATAAATCATCGATTTGTCATGCCTCATTCCTTGTTTGTCGAGTTTGTATTTATATGATAATTTGGTGTAAATTTCCATTTGGATTTTTATGTGAATTCCGTGTGTTTGTGGATTCGATATTTCTTGGAAATAGTTATATTATGGAGTTTTCATCTACAAATATTTAAGTAAGTTTAATTTTAGGTATTAATATATTTATAAAAAAATTGGATTAAAGAAGTTAATTTTCCATCTTTGTTGTTCTTATCGAGGTTTTATGTACTCTGTGTGGAGCCTTGGGCTATTTGCTGTAAAATTAATTGATTTTGTTATATCTTTGGAATTGGTTGTGGCAATGGGCAATTTATAATATGAATTGTTGTTTTGTATTGTCGTGGTAATAACTGTGTAAACTATTGTGTGATTTGGGTTACTGTTATGCGGCAAATAAGGGTGGCATTCCGTTATTGATATTATGTGAGTATAAGGGTGGCATTTTATTGTGGTTATGTGTTGGGATATTGTCTGGGCGGAGCAATAAGGGTGACTATTAAACGGAGCGATAAGGGTGGCTATTACAGGAGCGATAAGGGTAGCTATAGGAGGGATAGTGATGGCTATGGTCAGAGATGATATGTGGTGACGTGGGAATAGATTTTTATGCGATGTTGTGATTTCCAGGTGATTTCTTTTATATATTGTGCAATTTATGTTATAATTCCAGTAAATTTGATAATAGACAGATATATGTTAAAATTATGAGCCTGTGGATATTGCCGGGCAGATTATGATACGGGCACGAGGTGCCGGGAATAAAAGATGAATTTATTATTTGTACGCGAAATGTTCGTACAGTTATGATATGAAATATGGGCACGAGGTGCCCTGGTTATATAATGAAAATGATATTGGCACGTGAATTATCTGTGCAATCGTGATATGAAATATAGCACGAGGTGCTGTGAGTAAATAATGACGATATTGGAACATGAGTTGTCCGTGTAGTTGTGACAAAAATATTGGCATGAGGTGCCGTGGAAATATGAAAATGCGCTGAGACCCGTATTTTTTATTTGAAATAAGGTGTCACATGGTAAATTTTATTTGAAAGAATTATTCGAAAAATATTATTTGAAAGAATTTTTATTCGAAAGATATTTATTTGGAAGAATTATATTAGAAGATATTTGTTGAAAGAATTATATTAGAAAGAATTTTATATGAAGGAAGTATATTCAAAATATATTTATCGGAAGATATTATATCCTAAATATTACAATTGGGAAGATTTATAGGCGAAAGATTTATATTTGAAGAATTCGATTAATTGGCCGTACTTGTATTCATTAATTGCTGAGCAATACATATTGTGTTCTTGTTGCCCTGCTGTTTATATCACTGGTTGATTATTGTTTCCATCATTGTTATTTGTTTCCTATTGTTTTTATATGTTATACTGTGCATGTTAATAGACTAGTGAGTGTCTTGACTATACCTCATCACTACTCCACCGAGGTTAGTCTTGGTACTTACTGGGTACCGAGTGTTGTGTACTCATACTACACTTCTGCACATTTTTGTGCAGAGCCTGGTATTGGAGATATCGGCCTCGAACAGAGTTAGAGTGTGATTGCAAGGATTCAAGGTAGAGTTTTTTGGTCGTCGCAGTCTCTTGGAGTCTTTCCATTTTATTGTACTGTCAACTTTTATTCAAACAGTATTGTATATTCGACCTTGAGATCCTTGTTTGTATTCAGTTAGAGTTCGTGACTCAGTATTACCATTCTTGGGTGGTTGTTTGATCCGCTGTTAGTTTTGAGTCTTTTGGCACTTGTATTAATTTATATGAAAAAAGGGGCTTGAATTGTAATTGGAATCGGCTTACTTATTCTTAGAGACTAAGTGCCATCACGACTCCTGCAGTGGGATTTTGGGTCGTGACATCCCCCAAATTTAAGCTTTTGCTTGTCCTCAAGCAAACAAGGTAATTCCCACCTCCACAAGACAAAGAAAGTAGAATTTCAGTTGTCCTAAAGTAACTTCATCAAGCTTCAATTGGGACTAACAATTACCCTCAACACAAATGCATTATTGACAACATTATGCAATGACTTTCTGAGTTCCATAGATCTAATGTGGCACAAAAGCTTCAAGAGTTGACTCAATTCATCAAAAGATTCGCTCTCTCACGTAGGTCACTGTGGATCCCAGACTCTTTCTACTCTACTCTCTATGAGCTCATCTCACCTTATAGAATGTATGCTCAAAACCGGGATTATCAAGAAGTGCACTCATCACTCTCAAAAGAATGCCACAAGTCCGGCTCTAAGTACCATAGGCTTGCCTCTCATGTAAATCACCACTAATGTAAGCTCACTCAACTTGAAATCCTATAGGGCTTTAACGGGATGTAATGAACGCTTTTGGATCAAATTCAGACATAATGAACTATGATTGAAACATCTTTCCTTAAGAACTCCATTTTCACAATTTGGCTTATGTTTTTCTTGACTCTTTGAGTCATTTTCTTCTTCCTTAGGGAAACTAGAGAGACACATTATCGCTCTTTCTTCTATTTGATGCTCATTTTTCTCCTTTTCTCATCATTCCAAGCCTTTCGACATTGTTTCATTGAATCCTTTCAACCTTTACTTTTCTTTTTGACATGTTTCTTTTTGGTTTTTCATCCGTTTCCTTGCTTTTCCTTTTAATCAATTCTTTCTGTTCTTTGAACCTTTCATCACTTTGCACTTCCTTATCTCTCCCCCAAATTTATGTTTTTGACTAATGTTCATCATGAATGCTAAGGAAAGATTGGGTGCCAAGAGAAGGTCATTATAGAACGGATGAAGGCTTGTGATGCGGTTATTGAACGAAAAGGCTTAGGCTCAAATAGGTTGAATAGGGATATTATAATGGTAGTCTATGGAAGTCTTCAAATTCAAATGGGACCAAGGAGAGCCTATAATCACTTCTCAAGTCGAGCTACACTTAGGATTTCGCCTAAAAAAACATTCGGGGCAAGTTCTAGACTTATTGGCACGGCACTTGGGAATGCAATTCAAAAGCTCACCTCTCAAGCCATGGGATTTTTAAAGAGAATAGAGTCTAGGGACCACAACAACCTTAGCTTAGATTTAACACTCACATATGGATATAAACACCACTTGACGACAGTTTTAGACAACTCAAGATTCTAAGGGTCACAACTAGAGCTAGCCTCTTCCACAACTTGTCTTTAACCATGAGGTCAAAGGTAAATATGTCAAGTGAAGCTTACTTGAGTCACATTTATTCATTACTACCAAATAAACGAAAAAGAAAAACAAACTCAATCCCTTAAGAAGGTTGTCATGCCATCCATCGTAGGGAAGAGACACCCAGTTCACACAAATTCCACCTTTAGAAAGAACCGTGGCATTAAGAAACCAAAGGCTTATTGATCACGAAAAAGTAAAAAGAAGCTATAAGTTCAAAAAGAATCTACTAAAGGAAATAAGAAGCTAAACTATAAAGGAAGATTATAAAAGAAGTTATAAAGTAAAAATACAGAAAGTAAAATGAATATGTACAATAGGGGATTAAGCCGAATATACATAAGAGTGGAATGAATATATACATGGAAAAGAAACTTTATATACATACCAAAAACAAAAAAGTACAAAAATAAAGTACGGGGAATAGCAAATAAAGAAAAGAAGATAGTGTCGAGAGTTATTACAGACCAAAAATCATCCAAATATCCAAATTATCAAATGAGGCCCCTCCCCCCCCCCAAACAATTTATCGGTTCCTTTAAGTCTATTATACACAT
>ML286803.1:26536-53941 GCA_005239495.1 Nicotiana undulata
CCCCCCCCCCAAAATATTAGCATTGTCCTCAATGCTAAATGCAAAAATAGAATAGGGGAAAGGTAGAGAGTAAGAGAGAACTCCCTAAGATGTCTCTATCTGCATAGGAGCTGGTTCTTTAGGTGGGTCAATGGCAGGGTCCTGGGGCTGGCTAATGCATCTCCCTCGGGCTCCTCCAGCTGGATCTCCATATCCTCAGTCTGGGGGATCACCTCTCTCCTCACTGGCGCACTGGTAGCCTCCTGCTCTGGCGACTGCGATGGTTGTGTTGTCTGAGCTGCAAGGGCAAGCACTCCTATGAGTAGATCAATAGGGATATCACCCGCTGTAGTGAGCTTGGCCACTTCCTTTTTCAGCTCATCCTGGCTCTTCTTCATATTCTTCACTGCCTTACCCATGGACTTGATTTCCTTCTCATGCGCGCCCATGGACTCAAGGATCTTCTTTTGGTTTTAAACTAAGATCTTCAAAGTTTCCTCCAATGATGGAGGCAAATGGATTTGGGTTGGGGCTGCCGGATTGCTACGATAGTGGATAGAGCAGTTAGCTTTGATGAAGCTACCAGCAGCCAATTGTTGATACCGGCCAGTGTCTGGTTTACCCTCAGAGCAGTCTGAGGGTATGCTTAAAAGGAAGGAACTAAGGTAGGAATGGAGGCAAATAGTCCGGAGGGAGGCTGTGGCATGGCAGCAGAAGACCCCTCAGCAGTAGATGGCTCTGAACCTGTGGGAGCGGTGGCTTTGCTCTTGGCCTTGGGGTTGTCCAGGCCATTCAAATTATACCAGGAAAATAGCAACTTCGACTTCACCTTGGTGTCATTGTCCCTTCCCTCAACTCCCTGGTCCTGGAAGTACATAGTAAGGAAGTTTGGGAAGGGATATGAATGCTCACTCTTTTGGATCGTCTTGTTAATCACCCTTGCCATGATATTACCGACATTGATCGGGAACCCCGCCATAATCGCCCCCACAATAAGAGCATGGGAAAGTGGCATGTCACTGTCATGAGTGGTGGGGTCTATCCTGCTGCATACAAATGTGGCCCAACCCTTTGCCTCAAAACTCAAAGTGTTCCTGAAGATAGGAACCCCTGATGTCAGTCACACTGAAGTGGTCCCGGGAATAGCAATCACAGAAGCTAGCCAAGGACGAGCTAACTCATCTAGCTCCACCTTCTCCAAATATTGGGTATAATCTTCATCGTTGAACCCAGAATAATCATTGAGAGTTGAGCCATTGAATAGAACCTTTTTGTTGCAGACTTTGGTCAAGTATATGCCATGTTTGATGTGGGAGACATTGGCATAGAACTCCTTGACCACAAATTTATTGGCCTCTAGCAAGCTGCTAGTGAAGAACTTCCACCCCACCCTCTCATTGAAGTGCCTTTTTACGTTTGGGTTGTGCGGTAGAAGATCCCGCTCAATGAAAGCTCTCTCCAATGTGAGTGACCTCATAAGCCACCAATCTATGAATTTGTGATAAGCTTTTTTGCTCACGAAACGGTCTTTCCATACTGCCGGATTTCGAGACCTCACTAACCCCCCTGTCTGAGTATCAATACCTCCACCATCATCTGGGGCATCATCATCACTATCTAACTCTACTGGGAAGGTGTGGTGGATGGAGTTGTTGTACTAGGGTCCGGAGGAGGTGGATAATCACTGAGTCCCAAGCTATCCGAAGAGCCGGATACAGAAGTGTACTCATTAATAAGACGTTAGGGTTGGGATTGTGCATCCTCTTAAGCTGGTCCAGTTTCCCCCTCCAAAATTTCCCGAGAGGGGACATATTCGCTACTCTATGAGGGGTCTGGAGTGGGCCTCCGAAGAGTCTGCTTGTTGCCAATTATCCTTCTCGGGGCTAGGGGTGGTGCTGGTTGTTCGCCCATACCCCGTCCCCGAGAGGACTCTCCCCTTCCGGGTTGTTTATCATGGCCTCCTCTATAACGAACCATTGTATGCAAACATAATAAGTGAAACTCATTAGCAATGTTATATGAAATATAGAGGACCGCTGTCAGCGGAGAAAGAACCGTTGTAGCGGACAGCCTACCGCTGACAACGGAAAATTGGGCACGGCCGCGAAATGTTGGGGATCAGACTACCCATTCTCTTAATATACTCACCGCTGACCGCCGAAAATTGGGCGCGGACACGTAAGTTCCACCACTGACAGCGGAAAAGCGAACGCGGCCCCGAAACCCAATTACAACTTCTCTGAACTTTATTTCTGTTGTCCGCGAAAAAAGAATTGCGGCAGCCGGAAACTGGTCGCTGACAGCGGAAATTCCATCGCGGTCGCGCTAAACTTCCCAATTCAAACATAACAAAAGAACAGGTCCGCTGACCGCGGAATTTATTCAGCGGCTGTGGAATTCAAAGGAAACGGGCACTGGTGAAAGGCTTCAAAAATTAGGGCTCATGCTTTTGAAACAATATGGAAATTATAGAGCAAAATTAAACACCCCAACCCCCATTAGGCATCAAAAAACACTAACCCATTCATTTATATCACTAGTTAAGCATGCTAATGATTTCAGGTCCATGATAACCCTAATGAGAAAGAAAAACAAAAAAATAATTAAACAAATGAGGAAGAACTACAACTAAAATTAAGAGATTGAACATACTAGTAGCTAGATTTGATGTAGGAAGTAACTTGTTAGATGAGATGAAGTTTAGATGCACAATAGGGGTAGGATGAACAGTGAAGGGGTGTTGTGGAATGCTAGAGTGAGAAAAGTGTAAATGGATGAGGACCTCTCTATTTATACTTAAACCCTAGGCCCCACACCGCCTTACCTGGCGCGGCAGCAGAATTTCACCGCTGACCGCGCTTTGCACAAGTTGAATATCTAAGGCTGTAAATCCACTGTTGGGAGGGAAAAAACAACCGCGGCCGCGGAAGTGTGGCCGCTGACCGCAGAATTCCAACCGCGGACACGAATCAAACTTCAGAGAAGTAACATTTTTAGCTCAACAAGTCTGCGTCCGCTTCAAAATTTCACCCCTGCATATAGGCCACCACTAACACCGGAATTTTGAGCGTTGCCAGTGGTCCACTGCTCACTTAGTCATTTCTCTCCAATATTTGTCCTGCACTGCATCAAATAATTCCTACACAAATCTCTCAAGCAGTTAGTTCAAAATAGCCTAATCTAAGAAGAAAAAAATGCAAAAGAAAGAAAAATCACTCGGGTTGCCTCCAAAAAAGCGCTTGATTTAACGTCGCGGCACGACGCAAGTTACCATCATCAATTGAACTTTATCAAAGCCACCACGTGGCTATCCTCAAACTTTCCCAAGTAATTCTTCACACGATGCCCATTCACCCGGAAGATTTCACCATTTTTGTTCTTTAAGTCACGAGCACCAAAAGGTGTTACAAGCACTGCCTCAAAGGGACTACTCCATTTGGATTTTAGCTTGCCCGGAAAGAGACGAAACTGGGAGTTAAAGAGAAGGACCAAATCACCATCTTTGAATTCCTTGTTCTTAGAATATTTATCATGCAAGTATTTCATCTTCTCCTTGTACAATGATGAACTTGAATAGGCATGAAATCGAAATTCGTCAAGCTCATTGAGATGCTCTACCCAGAGATTAGCTGCAATGTTCCACTCAAGATTTAACCTCTTCAAGGACCACAATGCTTTATGTTCCATCTCAATCGGCAAGTGACACACTTTTCCAAACACCAACCGGTATGGAGACATACCGATCGAAGTCTTAAATGCAGTCCTATAAGCCCACAGCGCATCATCCAACTTCCTTGACCAATCCGTTCTATTGGCATTCACAGTCTTGGACAAAATGCTTTTGATTTTCCAATTTGAAACCTCCACTTGTCCACTAGATTGAGGATGGTAAGGAGTATAGACCTTGTGATTGACACCATATTTAACAAGAAAAGTATCAAATGCCCTATTACAGAAATGAGACCCCCCATCACTTATAATTGCCCGAGGAGTTCCAAACCGTGTGAAAATGTTCTTCTTGAGAAAAGCTACTACACTCCGGGCTTCATTGTTGGGCAAAGCCACGGCCTCGGCCCACTTTGAAACATAATCAGCCGCCACAAGAATATAAGCATTGCCACACGAACTAACAAAAGGGCCCATGAAGTCTATGCCCCACACTTCAATTATGTCAACTTCAAGAATAGTTGTGAGGGGCATTTCATCCTTCTTTGATATCCCTCCCACTCTCTGACACTCATCACATATCTTCAAGAACTCACTAGCATCTTTATACAAAGTTGGCCAATAAAAACCACAACTCAGAACTTTGGAAGTTGTCCTCGCCCCACCGTGATGACCACCATAGGGAGAGGAATGACAAGCATCAAGAAAGCTCATTTGCTCATCCTCTTGGACACACCTGCAAATCACTCCATCATTGCAAATTTTAAACAAGTAGGGCTCATCCCAATAATAGTCCAAATTGTCCCATTTGAGCTTCTTCCTTTGGTTAGAAGAGAGCTCACATGGGACAATACCATCTTTTGTCCTCCCTTGCTCTTCTAGCCGGGACAAATGAACCGCAACCTGATTTTCACTACCTTTCCGGTCAATAATCTTGAGGTCAAATTCTTGGAGAAACAAGAACCATCTCATCAGTCTATCTTTGGAGTCCTTCTTTGCCATTAAATACCGGAGCGCTGCGTGATCGGTGTGAACAATCACTTTGGCGCCCATGAGATAAGGCCTAAATTTCTCCATTGCAAACACAATTGACAACAATTCCTTCTCTATCAATGTATAATTAACCTGGACATCGTTCATAGTTTTGCTTGCAGAGTACATCAGTTGAAATATCCTGTGCACCCGTTGCCCCAAGACCGCTCCTACCACAACATCACTTGCGTCGCACATACGCTCTAAGGGTGAGCTCCAATTTGGTGTGGTAATGATTGGAGTAGTTGTTAATTTATACTTCAAGAGCTCAAAGGCCTTCATGAAATCTTCATTGAATTCAAACCTTGCATCCTTCTCTAATAGCTTGCATAGGGGATTCACCACTTTGGAAAAGTCTTTAATGAACCTCCGGTAGAAACCCGCATGACCAAGGAAACTTCTAACTCTCTTGATGGAAGTCGGAGGAGGCAACTTTGAGATCACTTCTATCTTAGCCTTTTCCAATTCAATGCCATATTTTGAGATCTAATGGCCGAGGACAATACCCTCCTCGACCATAAAATGTCATTTTCCCCAATTCAACACAAGATTAGTTTCTTCACATCGGGCTAGAACCTTATCAAGATTTTGCAAACATTCTTCAAATGAGTCTCCAACCACACTAAATTCATCCATAAAGACTTCGAGGAAGTCCTCCACCATGTCCGTAAATATGGCCATCATGTACCGCTGAAATGTAGTTGGTGCATTACACAATCCGAACGGCATCCTAGAGAATGCAAAGGTCGCGTACGGGCAGGTGAAGGTAGTTTTCTCGTGGTCTTCTGGGGCTACAATAATCTGATTGTAACCTGAGTACCCATCCAAGATATAATAGAAGGCCCGCCCAGCAAGTCTGTCTAGCATCTAGTCCAGAAATGGTAATGGAAAGTGATCCTTTCCGGTCACCTTGTTCAGCTTCCTGTAGTCCATACATACCCTCCAACCAATCACAGTCCGAGTAGGGATCAATTCATTCTTTTCATTTTTCACCACGGCCCCACCCCCCTTTTTCGGAATACACTGCACCGGTGAAGTCCAAGCATTGTCTGAGATTAGATAGATAACCCATGCGTCAAGATATTTGATGATCTCCTTTTTTACCACCTCTTGCATTGCTTCGTTCAACCTCCGTTGATGTTCCACGGACGGTTTTGCATCATCTTTAAGAATAATTTTATGCATGCAATAGGCAGGGCTTAAGCCACGAATATCAGCTAAGGTCCATCCAATTTCCTTCTTTCTCCTTTGGAGCACTTCAAGAGTAGAGTTTACCTGCATTTAGGTTAAGCAAGATGAAAGAATAACAGGTAATGGAGAAGAAGGCCCCACGAATTCATACCTGATGTGTGATGAAAGAGGCTTCAACTCCAAAGTTGGTGGCTCCTTGATCGAGGGATTTGTCGGTGGAGTCTTCCGATTTTCCAAGTCCAAGGATAGCTTACGGGGACCATAATAATAGGAGCCCATTCCTTGCAATGCATTAGTACACTCAACCAAGCCATCCGTCACATCATCCTCATGGTTCAACAAGACCGCTTTCATGGGATCTTCCACATTGATCATTAAGTTTGTATCATCAATTATCACTTCCGTCACTAAATCCACGAAAGAGCAAACCTCGGTATTATTTGGTTGCCTCATTGACTTGCACACGTGGAAGACAACCTTTTCATCGCCACCAGGAAGGTGAGCTCACCGGCTTCAACATCCACCAAGTCCTTCCATGTTTCAAGGAACGGCCTTCCCAAGATTATATGCACCTCGTAGTCCACCTCGCAATCGAGGATCACAAAATCAGCAGGCAAGATAAACTTGTCGACCCTCACAAGAACATCATCAATAATACCAAGGGGCCGCTTCATAGTTCTATACGCCATTTGTAGTCTCATTGAAGTTGCTCGTGGTTGACCAATACCCAAAGTTTTGAAGACGGAGTAAGGCATCAAATTGATACTAGCACCCAAATCACATAATGCCTTTGCAAAATCCGCACTTCCAATGGTACAAGGGATAGTAAATGCGCGGGGATCTTCTAGTTAGGGAGCCATAGAGTGCACAATGGCACTAACTTGGTGGGTCATTTTGATGGTCTCGCATTCCATGCATCACTTTTTGGCGTCGTTTCCAGGGAGTTAAACGGTGTTGGCCATCTATTTGACTAGTTGTGTAGATTATTTTTCTTTCCTTCTATTTTACTAACTTGTGTGTTTAATTGCTTTAGGTACAAATGGATGATCCTCTCGGCAATGTTATACAGGGGGAGAAGGTAGATGATAACGGGGATGATGAGGTGCGTCTAGTACCTCAAGCTCAAAGAAGAGGCCGTCAGGCCAATGAAAATAATAGTGGTAAGTATTCCGCCTATCACGCGGGTGACCCGGGTTCGATCCCCGGCAACGACACCAAAAAATGATCTGCTCCTACCTACACCACTATAGAATGTCAAGGAAGGGTCGATGTAGCTTTTACCCGATAGGATGGGGATCGAAATCCACAGGGAGTTAGAATATTGGAGTAGGGTTCCTATTCGACTTGGATCTTTTCTTTAATTACACTTCTAGTCATAAGTTGATTTGATTCTATACTAGTTGTATTGCTAAATATGACTAAGAACCAGCTAAGTATAATATTTTTGTAAGGTTTTCTCAATTTATAAAAGGCACCAGGGAAGCAACTTACACATATGCGAGTATCTAACGAGATCTAGAAATTAGGACAAACTTGTTGTACCTGGATTTCTGATATAACCTCACACTCAATTACTCACCTTATACCTCTCGGTAGTTTGGTTGACTTTGCCCGAATTGACTTTCTCAAGCCTAATTGGGTGTTTCAATAGTGCAAGTGAAATTGGCTCAAGTCGAGTATTACTATATCTAGGTTTTACCCTTTAATTGGGGCTATCAATCTCTTGAATTCACCCCACTTCCTTGTTAGCCTATTTTACCTAGACTTGGGTCTCTTTCTCAAGAACAGCCCTAGTCAAAAAGGCATGAATCAGTGTTTGCAACCACCAATTCACCAGATAAAGCATGAAACAAGCTAAATATCACTAACCCATAAACAAATAAGCCCGAAAATTAAAGACCCATTAGATACCCACACTAGGGTTGGGTCACAACCCTAGTTAATGGGTCTAGCTACTCATATTCAAAGTAGAAATCAAAAGAGTAGATGAAATTATAGCCATAAATGTTAAATACAAAGATAAAATCTAAGATTATAAGCTAAAACTACTCTAAAATTACTCAAGAAAAGGCTATTGTTCACGAGCTCTACAAAAAATGTGAAAAATAACTATTTATACACAATTGAAATTACTGGACAAAAATGCCCTTATGAAGATTCTGTTGTCAGCGAAAAAACAGGCGCCCTAGCGGATTGACTTTCGCGGCCGCGCAATTACAAGCGGGGACCACGCTTCTTCAAGATTGGACTTCATGTAACCTCTCTGAACTTTGATTCCGCTCCCAGCGGAATTCTGATCGCTTCAGCGATAGGAAATAACGCGGTCGTGCAAAATAAGCACTGACCGCGTTTCATTATCTGCCCAAGTTTTCTAACTCTCTCATCCTCCATTACCTCTCTCAGCGTAATTTTTGTCGCGGCCACGCTTTTGTGACGCTGTCAGCGGTCCCTTTTGAGTCCAAAATCCAACTCTCTAAACCTAGTTTCGCGGCCGCCCTCAGAATTACGCCTCAGCGATTAAGCTTCCACTACAGCGTGAAAGTGGCGCCGTCAGCGCTTTGGTGAGTTCAGGGTCTTTGCAAGATTGGTCCCTTTTAAAGTTGTTTTGGCCTCTTTGCCTCATGTTTTACCAAAACATGCAAGTAAACACCTTGAGTTAGTTTTCAGGAATACCTTAGTGCAATTTTACCCCGAAACCTAAGCAAAAGAGAGTAAATATTAGGCTAAAATCCCTAGTCATCAGCGACCACTTGAAAGACTTGAGAATAGTATTTGAGTTGCTCCGGAGGTGCCAACTTAGGATGAATCCATTGAAATGTGCCTTTGGAGTGACTTCTAGAAAGTTCCTTGGTTTCATTGTCCGACATCGAGGGATAGAAATTGATCAAGCCAAAGTGTATGTCATTTTGAAAATTCCTGAGCCTCGGGATATTCATGAATTGAAAAGTCTACAAGGAAAGCTAGCATACCTTAGAAGATTAATCTCGAACCTAGCTGGATGGTGCCAACCATTTAGTCGCCTCATGAAGAAAGGCGTTCCTTTTAAGTGGGACCAAGCTTGCAGCAATGCCTTTGAAAGTATTAAAACCTACTTGATGAAGCCCCCAGTTTTAGCAACTCCTATACCTGTAAAGACATTAACACTATACATTCCGACGCAAGAAAGGTTTGTTGGAGCACTGTTGGCCCAAGAAAATAGTGAGGGGAAAGAAAACTCTCTTTACTACTTGAGCAGGATGATGACACAAAATGAGATGAATGACTCGCCAATTGAAAAGTTGTGTTTGGCGCTAGTCTTCTAAATTCAAAAGTTGAAGCACTGCTTTCAAGATCATGTTGTCCGTCTTCTTTCCAAAGACAAACCCATCAAGTTCGTGATGTCAAAATCTGTTCTTAGTGATCGACTAGCGAGATGGTACCTCCAATTTCAAAAATTCGAGATCTTGTACATCCCTCAAAAGGTTGTAAAAGGATAAGCATTGATAGACTTCTTGGCAGATCATCTGATACTTGAAGACTGGGAGCTAACTAACGAACTACCTGATGAGGACGCAATGGTCGTTGAAGTTCAACCTCCTTAGAAGATGTACTTTGATGGTGCTGCGCATCGTGGGGGAGTTGGTGCTGGCGTAGTATTTGTCACTCCCCAAGGTGAAGTATTGCCCTACTCCTTCACCTTGACACAACTCTGTTCCAACAATGTTGTTGAGTATCAAGCATTAATACTTGGGCTTGAAATGGCCTTTGATATGAAGCGATTGCAATTGCAAGTCTTTGGTCACTCCCAGTTAGTGGTCAATCAGCTTTCAAGGTAGTTACGAGGTTAAGAAGCCTGAACTACGCCCATATCATGATTACGCTAAAACGTTAATGGGGTGGCTCGGTGATATGACTATTCAGCATGTGCCAAGGAAAGAAAATAAGAAGACTGATGTTTTAGCTGCCCTGGCTTCATCATTAACCCTGCCTGATCAAGCACAAGTTACTGTTTGCCAAAAATGGGTAGTACCACCGCCAAATGAGGCTGAAGGTTAAGAAAATGAACTCAAGCATCTTGTCGTTGTTTCTGAAGTTGAGAAAGAATAATGGCGACAACCCATTATCGACTACTTATGTTATGGGATACTTCCAGAAAATCTGAGGAGAAGGACTGAAATTCGTCGTCGTGCACCTCGCTTCCTTTACTACAAAGATACTCTATACAAAAGGTCATTCGAGGGAGTACTATTGAGATGCTTAGGGGAAGAAGAAGCATTCCAAGCTTTGCAAGAGGCACATTCTGGGGTATGTGGGTCACACTAGTCTCGACCAAAGCTCCACTTTCATATAAAAAGGATGGGATATTATTGGCCGACGATGGTAAAAGGTTTCTTGGACTATGCTCGAAGATGCAAGGGTTGTCAATTCCATGCGAATTTTATTCATCAACCTCCTGAAGTGTTGCACCCGCCTGTTGCATCCTGGCCGTTTGACGCTTGGGGATTGGATGTTGCTGGACCACTGCCAAAGTCCTCTAGTGGGCACCTACACATCTTGACTGCAACTGACTACTTCTCAAAATGGGTTGAAGTTGTTGCTCTTAAAGAGGTAAAGAAGGAAAATGTTGCACGTTTCATCCGAGTAAACATAATCTATCGCTTTAGCATTCCTCGTTACATAATAACGGATAACAGAAAGCCATTCGATAATAGGTTGATGAAACAAGTTTGTGATCTCTTTGTCTTCAAGCAACGTAACTCTTCGATGTATAACGCTGTCGCAAAGGGTCTAGCTGAGGCATTCAACAAAACTCTATGCAACTTACTAAAGAAAGTCGTCTCCAAATCCAAACGAGATTGGAATGACCGTATGCAAGAAGCTCTATGGGCATATAGAACGACTCACCGCACGCCAACACAAGCGACTCCTTATTCACTCATTTATGGAGTCGAAGCCGTCTTGACACTTGAGCGTCAAATACCTTCATTATGACTGGCTATTCAAGAAGGGATCGCTGATGAAGAAAATGCTCAACTTCGATTATCAGAGTTGGAGGCTCTTGATGAGAAGAGGTTGGAAGCTCAACAGAGTCTTGAATGTTATCAAGCTCGATTGTCTCGCGCCTTCAATAAAAGCGTTCGCCCAAGATCCTTTCAAGTAGGAGATCAATTCCTTGACATAAGAAGACACATTATTACTTACCATAAACCTGTAGAGAAGTTCACTTCAAAATGGGATGGGCCATGTGTCGTGCAAGAAGCTTATTCAAGTGGGGCTTACAAGCTGGTTGATGCAGATGGCATGAGAATCGGCCCAATCAATGGCAAGTTTTTGAAGAAGTATTATCCGTGAAGTTGCAACGCTCCTTGATGCATGAGCCTAAACTGCATGCTCTTACACTCCTGGCCCGCATGAGTCTAAATTGTGTACGACCCACCAAACAAAAATGAGTCTGCTAGGTTGAAAACCTCGAAAGAGGCGGCCTAGGAAAAAGTTAGGACATAAAAATTTTAAAAATAAAATAAAATAAAATAAAATCACTCATTCTGAACTACGGTATGACTTGATCCTCTTCACGAAGGTATGTAGGCAGCTTAGAGTTTTATTCTGGGTTCAGTCGCATGAGTTCAAAAAAATACATAGTGCCTCAATCATTGTTCGAATGAAGTACCGTGAAATGTAGTCCACTCAACCACCACTTGAAAATTTCACTGAGATCCCATTTTTTTATTAAACTTTGGGTCCCGTTTGATTTAAAGGGGGCAAGGTGCTATGATAAAATATTATCTTCACTGAAATGATGACAATTTTTGCATCAAAGTCTGGGGATTCTCTATGTCTTCATGTTCGCATAACCTTAAAGTTTGTTGGACTTCATATTCGATCACTTACAAAAGGGAGGGGGGAGAAGAGAGGCGTCAAAAGGGAACACAAGTATAAGAAGAAAGATTCCTTGGCACAACGTTTCAAATTCAGAGAGACTTGGACCCAAGATGTTTGTGAGAATGGAGTTCTTGGATTTCGATTGATAGCAAGAAATACGCCTTGTGATCCCGGGGCTTCCATACCAAAACAAAAAGGCTTTGGCACAGTCGCGCCAATTCGAAACTGTCAATATATTAAAATCTGATGTTGATTTCGAAATACTATCTCAAACAATCCTTATGGTATTAAATCCTACATTTTGGAATGTTTTAGATTTTGAAGTCTTTTTTTCATAAAATCAAATGGTTTGTGATTTCTACATTCCTACATCAAGATATAAAAGTTTTGGTGAAGTCGCGCAAATCTGAAATTGTCAACGTGTCGGAATCTAAAGTTAGATTCGAAATAATATCTGGGACGATTCTCAAATTGTTTTATTCCAAATTTTGGATATATTCTATATATAGTAGTTTATTTTTCATAAAATCAAGTTTTTCATGATTTCAACGTTTCTACATCAATATATAAGAGTTCTGGTGAAGTCGCGCAAGTTTGAAATCGTCAGCGTGTCAAAAATTTAAGTTGACTTCGAAATATTATCTGAAAATATACTTAAGATATTAAATTCCACATTTTGGATACTTTTTAGATTTTGAATTCTAGGTTTCAGAAAACCAAACGGTTCATAATTTCAACGTTTCTACACCAAGATACAAATATTTTGATGAGTCTGCGCAAATCTGAAATTGCCAGCGTGGTGAAATATAAAGCTGGTTTTAAAATGTTGTCCAGGGCGATTCTGAAGGTTTTTGATTCTACGTTTTTGGTATATTTTAGATATTGAAGTCTAATTTACGAGAAATCAAATGTTTTATTATTTGGACTCTCCCATGACAAGATATCAATCTTTTGTTACAAGTGCGTAAAGCTGAAAATTATGCGACTAAGATAAAAGTCGGACAATGTAAAGCAAAAGAGAAGCTGAAATATTTAAGCCCTCGAATTCTCCAAGTTGAAGTCTTCAAGTCCGTCGGTCTTCAAGTAGAAGTCTCCAAGTTGAAATCTTCAAGTCCGTCAATCTTCAAGTTGAAGTCTTCACGTTCACCACTTTTCAAGTCGAAATATTTAAGCTCTCCAAGTCTTCAAGTTGAAGTCTTCAAGTCCGTCGGTCTTCAAGTTGAAGTCTTCAAATTCATCGGTCTTCAAGTTGAAGTCTTCAATTTCGTCAGTCTTTAAGTCAGCTAATTTTTCAAGTTGAATTTTAAAAGTCAACCACTCTTCAAGTTGAAGTCTGCAAAGTCCTCCAAATCTTCAAACTTTTCCAAGTGTTCAAGTCGATGTCGTCTTCGAGTTGAAGCTTTATAACTTTCCAATCTTAAGGTGTACATACAAGTCCCTTTGTACCTTAAGATGGCCTCTTCGTGGGTTTGTACTTAAAAGGAACTATAATTTTTATTGAGAGTAATCTCTCCGATACTCGGGTCATTTTGAGAGTAATCTCTCCGATAGTCGGGTCATTTTGAGAGTAATCTCTCCGTTAGTCTGGCCTCATTGAGAGTAATCTCTCCAATAGTCGGGTCATTTTGAGAGTAATCTCTCCGATAGTCGGGCCTCATAGAGAGTAATCCTCCGATAGTAGGGTCATTTTGAGAGTAATCTCTATGGTAGTCGAGCCACATTGAGAGTAATCTCTCTGATGGTCGGGTCATTTTGAGAGTAATCTCTTCGATAATCGAGCCACATTGAGAGTAATCTCTCTGGTAGTCGGGTCATTTTGAGAGTAATCTCTCTGGTAGTTGGGCCACATTGAGAGTAATCTCTCCGGTAGTCGGGCCACATTGAGAGTAATCTCTCTGATAGTCGAGTTATTTTTAGAGTAATCTATCCGGTAGTCGAGCCACATTGAGAGTAATCTCTCTGGTAGTCGGGCCACATTGAGAGTAATCTCTCCGGTAGTCGGGCCACATTGAGAATAATCTCTCTGATAGTCGGGCCATGAGAGTAATCTCTCCGATATTCGGGCAATGATGAGTACTCATCCCTTCACACCTAAAATTGCATTCTTCATGCATGGGGGAATATACTCTCACTTTCTTGACCTACAAAAAGAAAAAGAAAACAAAAGAAGAAAGGCACAAGAAAAGAAGAAGAAATTACCTTCGCGTTAATGCTTCCGAGTCCACAAAACTAGACTCAAGTGGCTTGCGAAGACTGCGAATTGATGCTCACTAAATACGAGCACACAGGTTTATATAGATGGCAAAAAAGAACATTGGGAAGTCTGTTAGGTGATGTGGGATCAGTGAGGCGGCATCAACAATCCTTTACCAACACGGAAAGGGAACATAAATGGATGTCCTGCTGACTGGTAATGAAGGGGGCGAAAAGTATTTGTTTGAGATTAACTGAAAGTTGGATACGTTTATTCACTTACGTGTCCTAGGATGAATCTAATGGAGTTAAGCCAAACTCCGCTAAAGGCATGCAAATGATATAAATTTATCTCCACCTAGGTAGATTGGAGTGAAAAATCTAATTCTTGCCTTTAAATGAGCTTATAATATTTTTTTAATTGGACGCTAATATAATGGTGCTAGATGTTGCTCTCCATTGTACAAAAAAGGGGTCAAACTTTGACGGATTGTAATACTTCGACCCTTACCTTCATGATACAAAAATATACATACCCGACAAGTCTTGAAGTAGGGGGCATTTGTAAGCATTTAAATTTTATCGAATTTAAAGTGATAAAATAATAAGGACTATATTTTAAATATATTAGTCCAACTAAATATTATGGGCTACTAATTGAATTAATTATATAGGTCCAATATATATGGATTATATAAATAAGTCTTAATTCATGGGCTAAAGTGATGAGCCCACTTCATTAAGCCTCATATGTCATCTTCCTAGAGGCCCAGTTTGGTGCCACATGTCAAATGACGTGGCGCGCCAAGTCAAACGGAAGAGCAAATAGGATCATGCCACGTGTTAAAATGACAAGGCATGTCAAGTCAAATCAAAAGGGCAATGAAACTGTGCCACGTGTGCAAGTGACATGTTATGGCCAATCAAATGTGGCCATGTCACACTTCAATTTGATTGGTCGAAAATAGTTTGTTCTTATCACAACTCCTCCCTTCCACAACTATAAATAGGGGTCTTCATAACCCAGAAAAGGTACCAGAAGTTATAACAAGAAGCAAGAGAGAGCTCGTGGATCAAACGCCGCAAATTTCTCCACAAGTTTCAAGTTCAAGCAAACGAAGAACAAATCAAGTTCAAGCTCAAGAACAAATCAAGGTTCAAGGAGTACGAGTTCCAATCAAAGTTCGTGCTAGTTGAATTCAAGATCATCGTTCGTGGAAACAAATCTAGATTCAAGATCAAGCTCAAAGGCCCTTGAATTTATTTACTATTGAAAAGAAGAATCAGAGGATTCATGGAGATTGTACACTCATATTATTTGAAATCAAATACTACGATTGTTGCGCTATTTTTCGGCTTGATTTTATTTTCTCGACGCAAATTTATTGTCTACAGTTACTAATCCTATTTATTCCAGGATTAAAAATAAATAACTTATACCTGATATATGGTGGAATAATAATACCAGGATAAGTTATCCCAGGATAAATCAATAATATTAACAATTTCAAGATTAATATAATATACCGAACAATAAATAGTGCGAGGATATGATAATTAATCCATCATAACCAATCCCATCATAACTTGTCTTCAAACAAAACGGTCCCTAAAAGTCAAGATGTGTCCCCCAAAATCGACTCATGCAATTACCTAAACTTTGAGTTTTAGGGTGCTAATAAAAATATATACTACATATTAATTAAGATATAAACACATACTATAAAATTTTCAAAGTTAACCGATAACCCCCTAATCTAATAGCTTGTTTGGATGGTTGTTACACATCGTTTCATAATGTATTGTATCGTTTCGTGTTGTATTGTACTGTAACGTTTGATATATACAATGTTTGTATAGATTGTATCGTTTGCTGTTGTTTCATGATATCATGCACCAGCAATATGAAGAATAAATTTATAATATTATAAAGAATAATTGTGATGCGGGTAAATTTATTATATAAAAAAGTAGGATAAATGATAAAATAAAATAATTTAAAGGATGAGATGAGAAAAAAAGACAAGATAACGACACAATCACACCAAATCGATCGTTACATAAAAATAATATATTTCATCGATACGATACAATAAAATTTAAGTAACAATCAAAGCAAATATTATATTTAAAATAAAAATACGATACAATAGATAACAACCATCCAAACAAGCTACCTATCCAAACAAGCTGTAAAGGTACTAAGTGAGATATATATATTGGAAACAATCCGCCAAAAAACAACAAATATCTCCTCAATTCATAACAACAAACACTTACAAAAAAAAGTAGATAGAAGCTCTCCACTAGCTTTCATTCTGTATTCAATCAAATCCCTACCATGGCGTGAACACTCTTTGAACCCTTCAAATATTAAGGAAATGGCATCAACGGCACTGCTGAGTATTCCTCCGCCACAATTAAACTCCACAACAAAATCAAAGGTACAACGAAAAACCTGTATTTGTTGCTCTCTACATTCTACTACTACTTCTGTTAATGACCAAGATACCCCCAAGAAATTCACCTATAGTAGAGCTTCTCCATCTGTTAGATGGCCCCACCTTAAATTCACTGACACCCACCAAAATTCACAGCCCTCCCAATTATCTGTACCCGTTTCCTCCATTAAAGATGTTGAATTTGGTACTGAAAGTGATGTAAAAGAGGAGTCTTTGAACTCAAATGATGAAAACCAAGAGGTATTGGGTAGGCCCAGTAGGACTAAGGCTAAGAAAATGACTAAACTTGCACTTAAAAGGGCTAAAGATTGGCGTAAAAGGGTCCAATTTTTAACTGATAAGATATTGGAGCTAAAACCTGAGGAGTTTGTAGCTGATGTGCTTGATGAAAAGATGGTGCAAATGACCCCTACTGATTTTTGCTTTGTAGTCAAATGGGTTGGTCAATCTAGTTGGCAAAGGGCATTAGAGGTGTACGAATGGCTCAATCTTCGACATTGGTATTCTCCGAATGCTCGAATGCTTGCAACTATACTTGCTGTGTTGGGCAAGGCCAACCAGGAAGCGTTGGCCGTGGAGATGTTTATGAGGGCAGAACAAAATGTTGGGAACACAGTTCAAGTGTATAATGCAATGATGGGTGTTTATGCGCGAAATGGGCAGTTTTCCCGGGTTCAGGAGTTACTTGATTTAATGCATGAGCGGGGGTTTGAGCCTGATCTTGTGAGTTTTAATACTTTGATTAATGCACGTCTGAAATCAGGCCCTATGACACCAAACTTGGCAATTGAACTTCTTAATGAAGTAAGGAGTTCGGGGATTCAACCTGATATAATAACTTATAACACTCTGATTAGTGCTTGCTCGCGCGAATTAAATGTTGAGGAAGCTGTAAAAGTTTTTAATGATATGGAAAGTCATAGATGTCAACCTGATTTGTGGACGTATAATGCTATGATTTCAGTTTTTGGGAGATGTGGAATGGATGGTGAGGCTGCAAAGCTGTTCAATGAACTGGAGGCGAATGGCTTTTATCCAGATGCAGTGACGTATAATTCACTGCTCCATGCATTTGCAAAGCAAGGGAATATTGAGAAGGTTAAAGAAATATGTGAAGAGATGGTGAACATGGGATTCGGAGAGGATGAAATGACGTATAATACCATCATTGACATGCACGGGAAACATGGTCGGCATGACCTTGCATTGCAAGTCTATAGGGACATGATATCTTCTGGTCGAAGTCCTGATGTAGTTACATATACTATTCTTATTGACTCACTAGGGAAAGCCGGTAAAATGGCAGAGGCTTCAAAAGTGATGTCTGAGATGCTAAATGCAGGGGTAAAGCCAACAGTGAGAACTTACAGTGCCTTGATTTGTGGTTATGCAAAAGTAGGGAAGCGGGTTGAAGCAGTAGAGGTGTTTGACTGCATGGTACGTTCTGGAATTAGGCCAGATCACTTGGCATACACAGTGGTGTTGGACATGAATCTGAGGTCTGGTGAGACCAAGAAAGCAATGCTGTTGTATCATGAAATGGTGCGCAATGGATTTGCTCCTGATCTTGATCTATATGAATTTATGCTCCGAGCTCTTGGAAGAGGAAATGAAGAAGAAAATATCCAGATTGTGATCAAGGACTTGAAAGAATTGGGTAATTTGAGTCCAGAATCAATTTCATCTCTACTTATTAAGAGTGAATGCTACGATTTTGCAGCCAATATGTTGAGATTAGCTGTTGAAGAGGGTTCTAACTATAATTATGATGACCTGTTGTCTATTTTGGGTTCATACAGTTCATCAGGGAAGATCTCAGAAGCTATAGAGTTGCTAAATTTTGTGAAGGGACATGATTCCAGGTCCAAGAAGCTTATAACTGATGCCTCGATTATTATTAACTGCAAAGCTCAAAATTTAGATGCTGCTTTGAATGAGTACCACGAAACAGGTAAAAGTGATTCATATAATTTCAGTTTTGCCGTGTATGAGTCCCTCATCAGGTGTTGTGAGGAGGCTGAACAATTTGCTGAAGCTTCTCAAATATTTTCTGATATGAGGGCCAGGGGTGTGGAACCTTCTCGGGATATTTGCAGAATAATGGCTGTCATTTATTGCAAGATGGGTTTTCCAGAAACAGCTCATTATTTGATTGACCAGTTGGAAGGAAATGGAATTCCCCTTGGGGAAAACTCAATTCATGTATGTCTTATTGAGGCGTATGGTAAGCTGAAAGTAGTTGAAAAGGCAGAGAGTGTTGTGGCAACTTTAGAAGAACGGTATGGTGTTGTGGAGAGGACAGCTTGGAATGCATTAATTCAAGCTTATGCTTTAAGTGGGTTTTATGAGAAAGCTAGAGCTGTTTTCAATACCATGATGAGAAATGGTCCGTCTCCTACAGTGGATACCATCAACAATCTCATGCAAGCGTTAATTGTTGATGGTAGATTAAACGAGCTGTATGTTCTGATTCAGGAACTACAAGATATGGGTTTTAAGATTAGTAAGAGTTCCATTCTTTTGATGCTTGAGGCATTTGCACAAGCTGGTGACATATTTGAAGTGAAGAAAATTTACCACGGAATGAGAGCTGCTGGATATTTACCTACCATGCATCTTTATAGAGTTATAATTGGGTTACTGTGCAGGACCAAGCAAGTGAGAGATGCTGAAGCGATGCTTTCTGAGATGGAGGAAGCTGGATTCAAGCCAGATCTTTCAATATGGAATTCAATGCTCAAGTTATTTACTAGAATTGAAGATTTCAAGAAGACAGTGCACATATACCAGAGAATTCAAGAAGCTGGACTCAAACCAGATGTGGATACTTACAATACTTTGATAATAATGTACTGTCGAGATCGTAGGCCAAATGAAGCTCTTATGTTATTGCATGAGATGAAAAGGCTGGGTCTGTCTCCTGAGAGAGACACTTATAAAAGCCTGATTGCTGCATTTTGTAAGGAGCTGATGCTGGAACAAGCTGAGGAACTCTTCGAAAGCCTGAGGTCAGAAGACCATAACCTCGATCGTTCTTTTTATCACTTAATGATGAAAATGTATAGAAGCTCTGGGAATCATTCTCAGGCTGAAAAGCTAATAGACAAGATGAAGGAATCAGGGGTGGAACCATCTGATGCTACAATGCATCTGCTGATGACTTCGTATGGTACTTCAGGCCATCCAATTGAAGCTGAGAAAGTGTTGAATAGTCTAAAGTCAAATGGTGTAAATCTCAGTACTCTACAATATGGCTCTGTTATTGATGCTTATCTCAAGAGCAGAGATTACAGTACTGGGCTTTTGAAGCTTAAGGAGATGCTTGGGGAAGGTCTAGAACCAGATCACAGGATATGGACTTGCTTTATCCGGGCTGCTAGTTTATGTGAATATGTGACTGAAGCCAAAACTCTTTTAGCTGCTGTCGCCGATGCTGGTTTTAGTCTTCCCATCAGGTACCATATGAATTTAATTTTCTCTTCCCTTTTCAGGGAATTTCTATTTTGTGGGTGTCTTTTCAGGGGTGGGGTTGCTAATTATTCCATTTCCTCGCTTCAACTAACTGCCTGTCTCATATATGCAGGCTTCTAACGGAGAAGTCAGAGTCTCTGGTGTTGGACTTAGACCTCTACCTGGAGAAAATTGAAGTTACAGAAGATAAAGCAGCATTAAATTTTGTAAATGCTTTGGAGGACCTGTTATGGGCTTTTAAACTCCGGGCCACGGCCTCATGGATTTTTCAGCTGGCTATTAAAAGGAGCATTTACAGTACTGATGTTTTCAGGTACATTGACTTTGCTTGCTCATAATAGGGAAACCTGTACTTGTAATCATGGTGTATTTGATGTATAGCTTAACTGTTCCACTTTTAAAACTTACATGGTATCTGGAAACCTCTTAAGTTCGTTTATTTTTTTAATTTTTTAATATTTCTTGATGGAATAAAGAGATCTTCCAGATGAAATTTGCATCTCTTACTCAAAGCATCTGATATCATTTGTTGATTATTTTATTTATGATTGTTTCTTTGAAAGATTAAATGCTAGTTTCTGCCCTTTTTCTGAAATCCTTTAGGAGTTGGCCGTTTCAGACAATAGTGATGCAGCTGGTTAAAGCATGGCTGGGGTTATATGTCAAACTATGAGTATATCATAATTCAACAATAGTAGGACCAAAGATGTCCACTTTAGCTTAGATGAAAACATTTTAGGATGCACTCATAGTTTTAGGTCATAAAGCTGGCTTGGCTTTACTCTTCTAAATTGCATTATCTTTGGCTAGATCCAACTATACAGTCTGATTAACAAGTATGTTCTGTTCCATAGTCCAATGCCCAACATGTGGGTCAACTCCTTGAACTTTCTGCTGATATCTTTAATGAGTTGATTTGACCTGCATAAACCCATGGACTGACATGGAGAAGTTAAAAGCAGCGTTCCATTACAAGTTGCCAACTCATCCAACTGCCTCAGAATTACTTGTCCAAGTGATGAACCGCTAATTGTGTGCATGTCCCTTTTTATGAGTAATAGGGTACATGACAATGTCGTAGAACCTACACCTAGCAATTTCTGAATTACGATTTTGACACTTTCAGTAGTGGAGGTCTATTACATGCAAAACATAGATTTGAAGATCGAATCTTGGATTTCTGTTTGTTGTTGTCTTTCAGTGAGAATTGGTTAAAATCCAATTATTTGGCACTTCTATGACTTGCATCTTCTTCTTGTGTTTTGAAGATACAAGCAAATCATCCAAAGGATAAAGCCAACAGCATCTTTTTTGCTTTATTTTTGGTGTAAAATGGAACTTGTAAATGGATAGAGCTGCTAGAGTACCTACATGTGTAGAAAGGGATATACTTTTGCTCCTCTGTGCAGATTTTTGGCACATTCTTATTGCTGTTATTAATAATATCTTATGATTTAAAAGTGTATTAGAACATTAAAAATTGTACCTTGTTTTCTGTTTCCAGTGCTTCACATTTCAGGTACTTTGTTGTCTTGTTTCAAGCTGATGGTCACTCTTTTGTTGTTTTTGACTCTTTATTAGGACAGAAGTCGACTTCTGTGTTTACTGCTGCCCGTGTCACTCTATGCATCCCGTTTTCTAACTGCTGCCCGTGTCACTCTATGCATCCCGTTTTCTAACTGCTGCCCGTGTCACTATTCCACCGAAGTGGAAAATTTATATGGACTAAAAAACTATCTTAAGAATCGCAAACAAGTTTCCTTCTTGCTACTGCCCCTTGTTTGATGGGGGGTAGAGCTTAGCAAATCCTTCTTTCACCAAAATGGCTTGTGGGGGGGGGGGGGGGGGGNTTAGTCGAGTCTTTCCTACTTTCGCAACAACTCTTTGAATGGTAATTTCCTTAGAATTCTCCTATGGAAGGCCTTGGGGAGAAGAGTTTTTTTATATTATCTCCATGGAGTAGCTTGCATTTCATGACAATCTTTTAGTCGAGTCTTTCCTACTTTCGCAACAACTCTTTGAATGGTAATTTCCTTAGAATTCTCCTATGGAAGGCCTTGGGGAGAAGAGTTTTTTTATATTATCTCCATGGAGTAGCTTGCATTTCATGACAATCTTTTAGTTGAGTCTTTCTTACTTTCGCAACAACGACCCAGTAAAATTCCATTAGTGGGGTCTGGGGAGGGTAGTGTGTACGCAGACCTTACACCTACCCCAAAGGAGTAGAGAGGTTATTTTCGAAAGACCCCCGGCTCAAGAAAACGAAGAGAGACATTATATCAGTACTGATACCATAGGAATAATAACAACATCATAAAGACCAGAAAATAGATGAAAAGCAAAAGCAATAGCCAATAAATAGACCCGGCACTATGAAAAACGAAAGTCTTTCCTACTTTTGCATTTTTATCTTATTGTCTTTGTATGATCATCTTATTCTGCAGGGTGGCTGACAAGGATTGGGGGGCCGACTTCAGGAAGTTGTCTGCTGGTGCTGCTCTTGTTGGTCTAACATTATGGCTTGACCACATGCAGGCAGGTTTTTTTCTTTAAAAAACTTAAGTTCCATAACCATATCCTAAAGGAAGAAAACATTTTTTAAGCTCTTTAAAGCTTCGTACCCTTTATATAAAGATTCTTTTTCAGTTAGGAGATTTGTTAACTAGCTCCTCTCTGCTGGTTTTTGTTGAAGAGTTCCAAAGCTAATTGCTTTATTGTAGCATTCATAAAACTTGGGTTGTTATTAGTGTGCTGATCTTATCAGCCAATACCCACAGCTATATTTGACAAACTTGACATTGACTTAATTCCTTTTTTGTTCATTGAAGGTATAAATCAAAGTCTTGTTGCATTGCAGTTGTAGCTTAGCTTAATACACTAGGAAATAATTATTTATTCATGTCCATGCTTGATTATATTTATTCTACCTTGTTTTTCATTGTTTTGCTTCTTAAGATCCTTTTGATGACTTCGCCATTGTTGTCAAGGTTTCCTAAAGGTAGCCCAAAGTGAACAGAGCTGCTTGACATAATCCTACTGTTACTGCAGGATGCATCCTTGGAGGGCTTTCCTGAATCTCCAAAATCTGTCGTACTGATTACCGGTAAATCTGAATACAACAAAGTTTCTGTAAATAGTACAGTGAAGGCATACCTTTGGGAGATAGGTTCTCCATTTCTACCTTGTAAAACTCGGACTGGAATACTTGTTGCAAAAGCTCATTCCTTAAGAATGTGGTTGAAGGATTCCCCATTTTGTTTAGATCTTGAGTTGAAAGATAGACCTAGCCTTCCAGAGATGAACTCAATGCAGCTTATTGAAGGATGTTTTATTAGACGTGGTCTTGTTCCTGCTTTCGAGGACATAAATGAAAGGCTTGGGCCAGTAAGCCCCAGGAAGTTTGCAAGACTTGCTTTGCTGTCAGATGAGAAGAGGGAGAAAGTAATTCAAGCTGACATTGAGGGGAGAAGGGAGAAGTTAGCCAAGTTGAAGAACACTGCAGTCACAACAAGGAAGAATACTAAAAGCTTTAGGATGAAAAAGTTTGTCAGGGTGCCCGGTCGTGCAAAATCCAATGGCTTTGCCTGAGATATTGATGCTCATGTCTTGTGGGGTGATCAGAAGTTCCATAGATATTGCACGACAAGTTCCGGAATATGATCTGAGATGCATTCTTTTCATAGGATGAACGGTATAAAGAGCTGACTGAGGAAGGAGCGTGGGAGGTGTCAGCGTCATGACATATGCAAGTTTAATCAAGCGGAGATAACAAAACTTCAAACATTTCCAGAGCTGCAAGGAAAACTCAATTATCAAATCTAGCAGAAATCATATACTAGCAGTTTTCCATTTCAGACATTTCCAGTTGCTGTTGGATTAAACAATGCCTGGAACGACTCCAGTAAGTTCCTGCTCAACTCTCTTTCCTCTTCCAACCCCCAACCTCCAAATATAATCACAGTAATCCTCTTCAACATAGACATTTGTTTCATAATTGTATATTGCATGCACTTAGTGGCTCCTAGAATTTGAAGGTTATGGGTTCTAAATTTGCCATTGAACTCATGGCTCGTCTTAATTACTGAGTTCACAATTAAATATTTATACATATTTAAATACAGGGTCTAAGCAAAAGCTACTGGATTCGTCCGAACTCGGTAACTAATGCTCTTGCTCTGCCTCTGCGTGCACTGTAGCTTTGCTTCCCAAAGTCTTTTGCAAAATTGTGATTCACACGACTTATGCTCTTGTACCTTAAGGAATAGTTTGATTTCGCCTTTACTCGCAGAGCTACTTATACCTAGTTATCTGTGCAGTTGTTTTCACTATGAGGTTCAAGACGCGTTTTGGCTCCTAGCACTGGTTGACAACCTGATTTATCGTGGCCATGAGATTCTTGTCCATGTTAAAGCTGAAATGGGAGGAACTAAAGAAAGCCGAGTGCGTGAGCTTGAGTCTGTGTTTGCTTGTAACCTCTAAGTTACTACCTGTCTACAGCGATTGTGCACAGACTCAGGTGTTGTCCGTGGAGAAACCTGATCATGCTCTACATGCAATAGTTGGAATGTGAAATCCTCGTGTTATCTATGTAGCTGCAGGTTAGTCATTGGGGAAAAAGCGTTATATGTGCCTTCGAAACCACAGTTTATGAATAGGTAGCCGAGAGTTTTAACTAGTTTTGAGCCAAGTTTTATATATTGCTCGTATGGAAAACAGTCCTTTTTATGAGCTCAAAGATAAAATCAAATCTTGAAAGGAAATGTTCATTGATCTTTCTAAATTCTTACTTTATTTTATTCTGTTTGCTAGTATTTCATTCCAAGGAGATGTCCTCATTTTATTGCATTCATCTTAGGGACAAATTCCATTCTCTTTTCCCCTCTCCATTTGCATCAGCTTATGTAACAAGAAGAAAACTGGATTCGTAACGCAATGGTGTGAATAATAAAGTATCTCCCCATTTTTGTGTAAATTTGGAAAACTAAACGCCTAAATCCCGAACAAATTGGGGTCGGCTATATGAATCTACACCGACTATATTGCTCCATTTAAGCTCACCTCAGACCAATATTACACAGACAAAAAATAAAAAAACATAGTACAAGGAATTCTCTATAATTTCTACTGGTATATAAAACTCTGACAAAAATGGAACTCTTAGCATCCCATTTATGCAACACTCATTGTGTGGATGTGCTAAGACGATATCAACCTAAAATCATTTTATACTACTTTTCACTTTGATGTGCATCCTTTCTATCACACAACACTCGTTAGCACTCGTTAGATAATTTTCTTACTTATTTGTAAATAACAATGCCTCATCTCTTCACGTGAACAGAGAAAATCAACCGAATCACTGCTTAGAAGCTCGACGCCTCTCATTCCAGGTATGTTTATGTATCTGCGTCTTAGAATTTTTCAATCCCCATACACCTGCTTGAGTTGAATTTTTAGATTTATATTCCAACAATTTGATAGATGTTATAACGTATTGTGATAGGTATTGAATGGAATCTTGAAGATTATAGCGTAATGTTGGGAGGTGGGAGAAGTCACATTTCGTCGAAAAGACTTTACATAAATTAGATAAAAATCCTTTCAAAAGTTTTTTAAAAAGTATACAAGTTTGTTTTCTTATCTTGTTGCTTTGAATTTTTCCCTCTTGTTAGAAGCTAAAACTTTTTGTAAAAGAATTATCTACACGTAATTTTTTCCCATTTGAACGTTGTACTAACTATTTACCAATCAAACTTGCATCTTTGTATTAATGTTTCTTTTGGCTCGCTCCTTCTTCTAAACTAATTATCTTTTTTTTTTAAATTTACAGGGTGTATTTTAATCTATTGAAGGCAAGAAGATCAAGAATTCAGCCTTGATACAAATAGTGAAATTATTTCATCCTTGACAGCATAAGATCATCTGGTGGCAACGTCTTCGATCCCTACATCAAATATACTTAGAACTTATATTGTTTTGATGTGGAACCCTTCATAATTTTATAGATATAGATTATAGTTAAATATCCAACTCTACTTTAGATAGACAATTGTATATTTTAGAATTAATATTTGAAACTATTTAGATTTCAATTTGTATAATAAAGTGATATATAAAATTTATTATTGTGTGTTTCTATGTTTTGATCAAAGATGTATGGATATGAAATATTTCGTGAGGTAACAAAAGGAAAATAGCAATGCATAGGACAAAAAATTATTTAAAAATAAATTTCATACTAGACAAAATAGTCATTTCAATTATTTTTCTCATATTAAGGAATAATTATTTAATTATTATCCTATTAAGATTCTAAAATCAACTAATGTTTCCTTATTTAAATTGTATAAAGTATTTTTAACTCAATCAATCATTATTATCTTGGATTATCTTTTAACAATAACGTGCATACAACTAGAACAAATACGTTTATGAGGCTTAATCTACAACACACATAGGAAATCTATTAAAAATACTTTATCTTTTCCATCACAAAAATTAAATGAACAACCTTTAACTTCTAAATTTTCAAGAATTAAATTGTGTTGGCAGTCTATAACTCCAAAATGATTTCTTTTGAAAAGGAGATAGAGTTTTTGTATTTTATTGATAAGGTAAAAAAATTCTATGAAAGTCAGAGTGAAAGATATATATTGTGGTAAAATTTAAAGTCTTAAATAATTTTGTCCATATGGAGTTTAAATATGTGTATGAACTATAATTAAATTTTATATTAATTTGAACTCCTTTCCTCAATCAATATTTTTTTTCTTAAAAAAGATAACTAAGAAAATAGTAAAGATTACGAGAGAGAGAGAGATAAAGAGATAGTTAGAGAGAGAGGATGCTATTCCAGCAAAACGGCAACTTACTATTAAGCGCAACCGATAGGCCTTGTGTTCGAAACTAGCATGTGATTTAGAGAGAGAAAGAGAAGAGTGGTTGATAAAAGTCAAGAATGCCGATGGTTCTTCAAACACAAAGATCCAAAAATAAAAATGTTCATCAGGTATATATCAAGTTAAGGATATAAAGTGCAAGTGACTATACACCATCCACATTACAGTTAAACATTTAAAAGTTGAAATGTGCTAACATTAAGAATTCGAGTTGTTTGCATTAATTGATTAGCAAAAGAATTCAATCCAATTCTATTATAAATTCATCATATAAGTAAATCGTCTTTCAAATTGACACAATGATTTACATAAATTTGCACCCTCAAGAAGAAATCAACATTGAAAGAACAAAAATAGAGGAAAATCGATTATGATATAAGTAGTATTAAGTGTTAAATCACTATTCTTTTAACTAAATAGGATCAATATTCGTCATTTAACATACAATTTTTTCTTAATTTTTTATTTTATAACTCAAACACGACTATTAATACAATATTTATATAATATTAAAAAAATTATATTCACTGAGATGAGGTACACGTGCAACGCGCGTACCCATAGACTAATATATTTAAAAAATCTAATCATGGTTATTTTGATGATTTATAGCTATTCTCCATCACAACCTCACCCCCCCCCCCCCCCCC
>ML286803.1:54032-120273 GCA_005239495.1 Nicotiana undulata
ACACACCCAATGTGGTAAAAAACACACCCCCCCCCCACCCCCCCCCCCCCCCCCCCCCCAATATAATGAAACTCTTATTCTACGTTCTTCAGACATTATGCAAAAATGCTTTAGAATTTAACAAGAAGAAAAGTTTGAACGGGTGTTAGAATATTTTTTGAATAGATTTTCTTAAAATCCTAACCCCTTTATATAGGAAATGGCTAGCCCGGAGGGGCTGAAATTTTTGATGTATAGCGCACTTTTAATGTGCTATACACATTTGAATTATTGTTATGTTAGTTAACTTACTGGTGGGCCCAGAAACAAGTATAGCGCGGCATTTCTATGCGCGGTATTTCTATGCGCTAACTTAATTCCATGCGCCTTACCTGACAGTCAAATCGTCAGTGCATAGCGCACTGATTTCCGGCGCTAAACTAGTATAGCGCATGAATTTACTGCGCTATACCTTAACGGCTGAAATCACCGTTAAGGTATAGCACGGACAATATCAGCGTTATATATAGAAATATTACTTTTTTCTTTACACACATTAAACTAACTTTTGTCCAAAAAGACAATAATTAGGTTCCGGCCTCGAATTTATAATGTGCCTCTTTGAAGTAACTTTCAACGTAGGGCCTACGAATTAGTGAAGGGGAAAAACCTGCCGATAGGGGTATTGCAACTTGTAGAAGCAAATGGTCCAATTCCTATTTCTGGACATAGTGTACCAACTATCTAAATTGTCAAAAGTTTACTTTGGGGTATTAAAAGTTCAAAACCACATATAGTATTTCTTTTGGTTGAAGAATATCCTTAAGTTATTGATAAATAGAGAAACCGAAAAAGACGTGCAACTTTGTAAAGAGCAACCAGCCTAACTGTCGGTTTGAAATGGAATTAGAAGAGTTGACCAATGACTCACTAGATAATACTCTTACTTAGATATTATTCTCAAATAAATAACATCATCATCATCATTCTATGAATAATTAATCAATAATTAAAACGGTTGACATAATTAATAGGAGACAATAAAATGTCTAACGGGACAAAAGTTGACATTCAGTCGTGGAACTACACTTATCGTGACATAATTAAGAGAAAATTATAAAAAGTTAAATGGATAAATAGTAGTAGAATTTTCAATATTTTTGACCTTTTAATTATTAAAAAAAAAGAAAAAAGGAACTAACGACTAAGTCCATGCAACTCGAGAAAATGATAGAAATGGTCCCCTATGTTTAAAGGAGCAATTTTGGTCTTTTTAAGTTTGTCAAAAATGAACAGTTTTGAGGGTGGATTTTTTGTAGTTTATGTTGTTTTTGGTGTCTGATGCAAAAAAATTTAAGTGTCAATCTGTCAGACATCTCTATAGCAACACTTCACTATAAAAGTCAAGTTTTTTTTAAATTAATTTTCATGTTATGTTATAATATATGTTCACATAATAACACGTTGTTGTAATAATAAAAAATATTCGGAACAAATGAAACTGTTATAGAGATATTAGATGGTATTTTTTATTTACTGCTACTATTGTGTGGTGAACTTATAGGACTAAAGGCTCAGGAATAAATTTACGCTAAAGATAAGGGACCATTTTTGTGAAAAATCATTAGAAAAACGTTGTACCAGCCATAAATGAAAAGAAAAAAGAAAAGGAGGGGAAAAATGTGAAAAATCAGAGACCAAAAGCTTGCAATCTTGAGATCCAGTTGACGACAAGCACACGTCTGCACACGCACTTGGAAGTTGGAATCTCAATAATTTAATTGAATTCAGATCAAAAGTCATAACTCACACACCAATAATTCTTTTCCTCAATAAGAATCAATACTTGTAAAAATCATGCAACTCTTTCCTGAAATTTTGTGATCCAAAAAAACAAGACCAGAAAATGGCATATCTTGGCTCATTGAAGCAAAGCTTTGTTGAAACGAACAAAGAAAGATTATTACTACCAAGAAAAGGGTATTCAGAATTGGGAGTAGGTGGTGGTGCATCTTTCACAGGAAATGAGAACTTTCTGGAACGTTTACGCTATCGACTTGCTGAGTATTGTAACGATGTCAAAAAAGCTGCAGCCAAAGCGGTTAAAATGGGTAGAAGTGATCCTAGGAAAATTATATTTTCTGCTAAAGTGGGTTTTGCTCTTGCACTTGTTTCCATCCTTATTTTCTTCAAAGAACCCTTGCCTTATATTGGTAAACACTCCATTTGGGCAATTCTCACTGTTGTCGTCGTTTTTGAATTCAGTATAGGTATGTCAATTTTTCGTCTCTCGTTTGCAGCTTTATTATGTTTTTGTTGCTAATTTTGGAATTTATCAAATGTGTAGGTGCGACGCTCAGTAAAGGATTTAATAGGGCATTGGGGACATTTTCTGCTGGAGGATTAGCGTTGGGCATTGCTGAATTGTCTCTTATGGCTGGAAAATTCCAAGAGATTGTGATTGTCATCAGCGTATTTATTGCAGGTTTTGTTTCTATTTCCGTATTCGGTACAGTATTTGGTTTAAGGACGTAGAATTTTCGTATTTGTTATTTTTTTTTTTTAAAATATCGAAATACATACTTACATATGCAGTACACATATGGTATTAGATTATAACAATAGTATAAAAGGCACAATTTGAGAAGCTTGCTAGTGTGAAGTAACTGTATAAATGTTGCCATAATTTCTTTATGTGTCTTTTTAATCAATCAAGTTAACAATTTCTGTAGTCTGTACTGAGTGCAGCAGTGCATTTGTTTACCTTTGGCTGAAAGGAAAATAGCGGACAGGTCATAAGTTACAGGACATATTAGTAATGCTTGATTCATATTATTAGTGTCTACCCCGCGCCAAATTTGAGAAATGGAGGATTGTGGTGATCTGTGTGCTTTGAAATTACGTTCATAGTTCAAAGTATACACTGAAGCAAACTTTATCAACAAACATTTCCCTTATACATATTTGGTGAAGATTTCTTATGGTTTCTTTCGGTTTTGCCATTGACCCGCCTCTTAAAAACAAAAAGGAAGTTATTATTCTTTATCAAGGCCGAATACAAACCAAAGTTACTGAACTGAATAAAGCGAAAAGACAAAAATTGGGTCATACCGAACCGAATGCCAAATAGCATTTTAAGGAACCGAATACTGAAAATATCGAACCGAAATATTTCAAAACCGTACCAAACCGACCAATGAACAACCCTAGTTAGAAGGATTTCGAAATATAAGTGATTAGGAGCAAAAATAGAGCAAGGAAAGATATATAGAGAGCCTTGCAGACTGGTAACCAGGTGACGTGAGCTGTAACCGGAGAACAAAAGGAAGAAGTCCAAGGATGTGACCTCAGATTTCCCCAAAATAAGCTCCTATATTAGTGACACCTAAAAAACCAAAGAAGCATCTACAGCTTCAACTTTCACTGTGTAGATCAAAGCATAATTCTCCACTCTTGAATTGAGTGAAACTATGGATATATATATATATATATATATATATATATATATATGCCCCTCGGCTTCCAACTTAGTAAAAGAAAAACAAATCATTTCAGTACCCTTGACAGAATGCTTAGGTTCAATATCTTACTGAAGAACATTGCATAAATTTGGATTAGAAGACAATCACACATTTACAATGGACCAAGTAAAGGAAAGCTTTTTTAGTTTTCCTCACCTCTACGTAACTTGTGCATCAACATCACAACAACAATCACCATCTTTCTTTTGTACCTTGTATAAGGGTTAAATGGGCCATTGACGGGAAGAGTTTGCTTGGCTACTACATGAGACAGAAGCTAGTAAAACCAATTACTACATATGTTCCAAGGTTTATACATATATGATATCCTGATCTTCAATCTCTCCCGCTCGTTACCATAACTGCTCTCTTCCTCTCTTTATCCTTTTTTTGGGGTGGAAATATGTGTGTATATATATTTCCGGGAAATTCACTTTTATACTACTCTAATCATTACATTTTCCTCTTTCATTCAGGATTTTGTGCGACTTATTTGAAACTGTATCCAGCAATGAAGCAATATGAATATGGATTCCGAGTCTTCTTATTGACATATTGTATAGTGCTAGTATCGGGGACTTCAGATTTCGTTCAGACTGCTGTTTCTCGATTGTTGCTAATTGGGGTTGGAGCTACTGTCTGTTTGCTTATAAACGTCTGCATCTACCCCATTTGGGCTGGTGAAGATTTGCACAAGTTGGTAGCGAAAAATTTTAAGGGTGTCGCTACTTCCTTGGAAGGTGAAGATTCTTTAATCTCTTATCTTCAGATTGTCGTTGGACATGACCTAGACATGCTATGCTCGGCTGATATCTGCAATGCTTCTTTTTCAGGTTGTGTCAATGACTATTTGCAGTGTCTTGAATATGAAAGGATACCATCAAAAATTCTTCTTTACCAGGCATCCGATGATCCTGTCTACAATGGTTATAGGACTGCTGTAGAGTCCACAAACCAAGAAGATTCTCTGGTAAACCTATGTTGCTATTGATGCTTAACCTAAATATGTGTCATTTCCTCCATTCCAAATTGAATAACCTATTCCGCACTACATATATTGAAGTCTGAAAGTGTTTGTTCAACATTAAATGGTGTGGAGGCTGGTAACTTTTGTGTATTAAAGAAATTGAAAAATAAAGGTAGCACACATGTGACTAATAGTGGAGCTTTACATTATTTTGGATGGAAAGAGAAAAAAAACTGTATGTGGACATTCATGTGGGTTTGGTGGAACATATCCTATTTTCTTGGGTTGCTAATTTTGGTAATCCTGGTTCAGTTAAGTTTTGCTGTGTGGGAACCCCCTCATGGCCGTTACAGAATGCTCAATTATCCTTGGGGTGAATATGTTAAAGTCAGCGGTGCACTGAGGCATTGTGCTTTCATGGTCATGGCTATGCATGGCTGTATTCTTTCAGAAATACAGGTATAACTTTTTCTAATTTTTCTTCCTGACTTGGCCTAAAGCAATGTGCAGCACAGTTTTTTTTTTTTTTTTTTTTTAATTCCATAAATTTGAAGCCTATCTCACATCAGCCATTTTTTCTTTTTCGTTTTTATTTGGTATGGAACTAGGCAGCTTATGAATGATGAATAGGATTATTTAGATGTATAGGAGAGAAGTACTTAAAGTAATCAGCATACTAGACCTATAAATTTCCATGTAACCATGATTAGGGAATAGTAAATACATAGGAACTATGCTCGAGTTAGTATCTGTCCAGGGGGTTTTCACTCTTTCTCTGGGTCAAACCTGAAAGAGGCGCGCAGAAGTATTTATTATAATTTTTTTACCAGATGAAAATTAAACTGATTCTCCAGTACCAAAGTTTCACATTGTTGCCATGTCTCAACTGTTAACTAACCTATTTGGGGCTAAGAACTCAACTGTGGAACTGCAGTTCCGGCGTGCTATTTCGTAAATTATTCAGAGTTTGCTCCAGTTTTTATAATTTTACGGAGTAGTCTAATAATGACCATAAGTTTTTCGTGGCATTCATAATGATTAACACCATGCCATCAGATTTTTCAATAAATAAGTTAAAATATTACTTCTACTTCAGAAGCCCATGTCAGATACATATATCACTTGAGGTGCGCATAAAACTTGAAGTTAGTTGACCTTAGGTTGGACCTTCTTAAGAGGAAGCACTAGCTGGAATACAAATCCAGTCTTTTCGCTTCTTAAGGTGGACGGAGAAAAGAAAATGTAGGGGAAAGATAGAATCACTACATTATCACGGCAACTATACCAAATCTTTAATTTAAGGATATTGTAATGCTGTTTATAGAATTACACAAATGGTAATAAATAAGTTACTTTATTTTGAATCTTGGGCGGATAGAAGGAATCGAACCCATAAAGCAAAGTGATTGTAAATATAAGAAAAGAAAAGATATGAATGAATGTTTTAATGACGAGGAATAATAAATTAGAGATTTAGCGTAAGAATACCAGTCACTCAAAACTAAGAACTACGTCTTGACATCCAAACTAGAAATTTAAAATGGTTTAACTTTTTTCTTACATTACATATAAATTTTTTATTGTTTCTTCATTAGCACCTTTCTTCACTAAAGCCCATGCTTAATTTGCGCTTTGTACTTAATGCCCCACGGTCATTGGAGCTTTTCACCTTTGATAACTCCGGCCAGATATTATCAATTCCGTGAATCATTTCTAATGCCAGCTTAACTGAACACACCCTTGCGTTTTAGCTGTAACTTTCCCCCCTTTTGTTGGTTACGCAATTTTTCTTTTTGCAAATAACCTATCCTAAAAATGTTGAGATGATTTTTGTCCATTAGTGTCATCCTTTTGCTACCGAAACAGTTTGAAGGCAATTTCTAAAGAAGCATTTATACACAAAACCTATTAATGTCAGCTTTAACATAAGTTACTTGCCACAAAATTTTCATCTAGCATATGATGGCAGTTCACCAAGTGCTCTGGTCTTGAAGGAGTTTTGTCCAAACATACATCATTTCACAAATTGGATTATATTTGGCGATCAGTTCAATGACGAAGCTCCCAAGTTTTTGCATTATTTAATGTTAGTTCAGACAAATAAAATCTCTTCAAAGATATGAATCTGAAGTTATCTTGTAAATACAATTTCTTGGGTTTCTACTTAATAGACATACCATATATGTTTATATTTATTGAAATATCTTTTCCTCTTAATAAACAAAAAATACAAGAATCCTTGCCTGTTAATCAGTGACAGATAGCTGCGTAAGATATACGAGGGGAAACTGATCTTGGAGCTATTATTGCCTGTTTGCACTTATTATGATACTGTCCTTGATTACTAAATCAAAAAGATTAAGAATTTATGCTTTAGGGGTTGGTCATGCAAATTTTCTTCTTGTAGGCAGCATCTGAGTTGAGGCAGATTTTTAGGAAGCAGATTCAGAGAGTTGGGACTGAAGGAGCTAAAGTGATACGGCTGCTTGGGGAGAAAGTAGAAAAGATGGAGAAACTAAGCCCTGGAGATCCTCTCGAAGAAGTTCATGAGGCTGCTGAGGATCTTCAACTGTTGATTGACCAGAAATCTTATCTTTTGGTTAATGCAGAGAATTGGGAAAGTTCAAAAAGACCTAAGAAGTTTGAAGATCCTGAACGCATTCAAGAACTGAAGGACAATGAACCTAAACCCATGCTAATAAACTCTCTTAGTGAAGCGACTCTTCATCTAAGGTCTGCTCACACATTGAAGCATATGGATACACTTAATCCAAATGTAAGCGTCAACTTTTCTACTTCACAATGGGGTTCCTCAGAAGACGTGTTCAAGCAGCAGACGATGTGGCCTTCACGGCTTTCAGTTCTTGGAGATGTGATTTTGAACGAACGTGAAGTACGGACATTTGAAAGTGCTAGTACATTGTCACTGGCAACATTTACTTCCTTGCTGATCGAGTTTGTTGCAAGGCTTCAGAATCTTGTACATGCATTTCAAGAGCTCAGTGAGAAGGCAAAATTTAAGGAATGCAGCTGATAGAAAAGAGGCAGCTACTCTTTGAGGCAGGTTATGTAACTGTTCCTGCTTTTAGGTTGAGGGGATCTTCTTTCTGCTGTCCAGTGTTCACAGTGCGTTATTGCTCTACTGCCAGTAAAGAAGATGTTATCAACCAGAAACTAGGTCCAGGCTTGGAATGAAAACTATTCTTATGATGTTGAAGATGTTTTGAGATGATTATATATCTATATTAAGTTTTGTGTAGTTGTCAAGGAATTGGTTTCTGTTCTGCAGCATGTTTTCAGAGCCTGTAGGAGCTGTGAATCCAAGAGAAAAAGACTTCCTTACCCAAAGATTATGTATCTTTATGTACATTAACTTTTTTACTTGTTTCCGATGAAGCTGTAAAGCATTGATGTTTTTTAAAGAACATTAGCTGGATAATATGGCCTTGTCATACTATGCAGAGTGCATCCTAGCAAATTCTTTGAGAATGACTTGCATGAAATATTAAGTAATTTGCAAGTTTACACAAATCATTTTACACAATGCTATCACTGGTGACAGAAGGCACCTTTTGGAGGAGCTCAGTCTTACTATTTTGGCAAAACTCATGTGGTGAAAACTTCTTTTCTACCATAAATAAAACAGAGATCACAATCATTTGCTGGTTAGTAACAACTGGTTCAGTGTACATCTGTAAATTTGAAAACCTGTAGCCATGTGATACCAGCATTCCAAGAATCAAAAGTAGTAGTTATCTACAAACTCCAATAACCTACAGTACAACTTCAAGTGGGTACATAGATACAAGATATAGAGATATTAGTCTAAGGCAAATACAGGCAGATCTCGTGATTAATCATCAACTAAAACTTATAATGCGAAAGTCATTTTGTGGTCCTAATTCCTATATGCCATACTTCGTTTTGTTTAGCATTCCCAAGTGTTTCTTGCCTCCAAGTTTGACAACATTCTACCAATTAGTATCCATTTTTTTATTCTATTCCATCCCACATGCTTTCCTCTAATAGAATGTTTGCTGGTTCTATTTATTAGGCAAGAAGTGCCACTTGCTACCTGTATAATGACCTTCTATATGAAATAACCTCATCCACTTGAGGACCTTCTACTTGAGGTAAGCTTCATCCACTTTCATTTTGTAATAAGCTCTCATTCTGACTTAGCTTTTTCCATTCTGATGAAATGTCTTTCATGCTCAGGGACCGGACAAACATCCTGCTGGTGTCTTATATACAGTAAATCCTGAGTTCCAAGGAACAGCAGAGAGAAACCTGGAGCTTCAGTTGTGATTGCAGGGATTTCTCAGACTTTGCTTCTGCTTTATATCTACAGGTCACATTGTTATTAACTGCTGAAAACTTGTTACCTGAGCAGCTGCAAGTAAAAACGAGATTCAATTCATGGCTCAGCATAATTCACTCTCCTACAATGTAAGTTGTACCTTTGTACTTGAAATTGAGTGCATGCAGAAACATTTGACAGCCAACTGAAATTTTCTTCCCTGCTTTAAGAATGGGACATCGAAGAACACACTTTGGACAAGCGCAAGAAGCTGTTTGGAGCCGAGCAGAAGCCCTTTCAGCTCTTACAGTCAATCAACAGAGATACCTGGGAGCCCTACTTATGCTATGGAGTTCTTGTGTCGATCGTGGAGTCCATCTTCTACTAATCTCCTGCAAATGTTTTCATCAAGTGTAAGAAACCACCAAACTGCAATGACACATGAATTAAAGCTCTTAGAATGAGATCAGATTGCTAATCGTAGCAGTCCGAGTTCGTTTATAATATGCAAAAGTGAATAGCAGTACTGACGCAAACCAATATGGTTTAACACAATAAGCATCGCCACCTCTTTTATCTATTAATAGGCCATTGCTAAGCATACAAAACTATATTTCCTTGAAAATTAGGAAAGAAATCTATAACAAGAACAAAAACAGACTGCTTAACACTACACTTCTTGACTTGTACAGAATCCCTTCTTGAGAGACACAGGAGGCATAGAGGATCATGAAGAAAAAGAGGAGGAAACACAGGAGGATGTAACCAGCCGAGTTATGACCAACAAAGAGGATATCAAGGTATTTCAATCTTCCACGACCTCCCACTGATCACCCCCCCCCCCCCCCCCAAAATAAAATAAAATAAAAGAAAAGGTAAATAGCAAAACAAAGGACACTGATAACACTAAGAGGTCTCACACTCCTGTGCTGTTCTGAATATCAATAAACCGTAACTTTTAAAATATTTATGATTAATTTGTTCGTGGACAAATCCTCACAAGGTAGGTGTAAGGTCTGCGTACACGCTACCCTCCCCAGACCCCACTGCGTGGGATATTACTGGGTATGTTGTTGTTGTTGTAACTTGTTCATGGATAAAACTTGAAGTTAACTTGCCAAGGCATGCGCTATTCCCTTTCTCTTTTCTCAATTAGCTGCATTAAACCAGTTTGTTCTAAATTATTTAAACATTCTTAGAGAAAAATGTCACTTTTTTAGACAGATAAAACTCTTCAAGTATATCATTTTTAGTCTGAAGTTCACCTCTATTTTGGTCATGAGAAATCAGCTCCATCTCTCATTTGTCTATTAATGGTTGCTTAGCTCGATTTGCATCACATGAAGGAATGGTTGAAAAGGAAGCCATTAGGCAGGTTCTTTATATCACATCAAGATAAGAAAGAGAGACTCCGACTTCAAACAGCGCAACTACATGCTGCGCTTTCTCTCACGCAGCTTGCTTCCGCAATTGCTGGCTTTGCCAGCAGCAGCAGCAGAAGCAGCTCAGAAGCAAAAGAATTGTATCACATAAATTCTGAGATGGCAGGAGCATGGAGCCACAGTACGGGAAGTGTAGTTGCTTCTGCTGCTGCTCTAATGACTACAGTATGCGCAGAGGCAGCAGAATCTCTGGGAGCAGGACGAGCCAAAGTTGCTTCTGCAGTCAATTCTGGCCTAGCCATCAGAACACCAATGGATATGATTGCAGTAACAGCAACAGCAGCAACCTGTAAAGCTTTCCATACTATTGCTTGGAACTGATAACTCAAAAAAGATCAGTTTTTTATGGTACATTAGCTCTCAACTGTATAAGTACTAACTGATCGCACCTTGATGTTCTGTTACTAGGTCTAAGAGGTGCTGCAATTCTAAATTCAAGAGCAAAGACTAATCCCTTCCCTAGGATCCCGGATTTTCTTACAGTAGGCACCCGAATTTGGACAATAGCGCCATCAGGTATGAAAGTAATTAAATTTAGTGAAAATCTTTCAAATCTTTAAAACCTATATTGAATCTGGAGATGCAGATAGGAAATTCCTTGGGCACTAGTTCCTGCTTTCTTATACATGATATTGAGATTTTGAGACATAAAACCGCAGGACGTAAAGAAGATAAATGGGTGACCCTACACTTGAAGCAAAATCAGCTCGTGCTGAGCCTGAAAAAGAAGTACTTTGGAGCTCTAAGAACTTCAAAAGAATGTAAGTGTGTATTCTTTTTACCCTTTATTTCAACAATTAGATATGCCTGATCCAGAGGCGGACCCATGTGTATGGTTTAGGGGTCATCGTAAGCTTCGGCCGAAATCTTGTATATATATACGTATATACCTTGAAAATGGTTAATTTAAAGCAGTTGGCACCCTGAACAATAAAAGCATTTAGGGGCACTGGTTGAGGAGAATAACGTGCGCCCGTCACGTAAAAATTCTGGGTCCGCCTCTGGCCTGATCTATATTCTCTATTGGGGCTTCAAACTTGGAGTTTCTCCTATTTAGACAACATTCTTGTTTTATTCAAGGAATTTTTTTTTGTTGTTACTAACAATCTTACCTCATCTAGACAAGCTTATTAACATCACAAAAGAAAGTCCCGCGGCTCACTACCATTACTTACTCAGCTTGAAGACTAACAATGGGATTATCAAGCTCGTTTTCGAAGATGAGAAGCACTCAAGCATGTGGATGTCTACCATTTCCAGTCTCTTAAAGATGTAGAAAGCCTCTTGAGAAAAGTTCTGTTCCACCATTCAGAAGAATAAATCTTGTATGTCTATCAACTTAAAATTTTGATCAAGCACCAAACAAGAACAATGTAGTAGAAATATGGATCTTTCATTACAAGATTGAAGCCAATATTATTTCCAAAAAAAGCATTTGACGACTGTACTGAACATATCATGACATCAAGTTATTAATTTCTTGAGATCTGATAAACCAATGCACTAGCATGGCACTTTTCTGCGATCAAGTAGAATCTGTAATCTTGAAAATAAGACAAATTATGTACTACAGAAGATAAAATAACCTAATAGTATAAAAATTATTTAGCGAATATTAATTAAACTCATTAACACGTCTTTTGCACTTGTACTCGAAAATTAATGTAATTCATTTTCTTTTCTTTTTAAGGATGCAATGTATAATTATGCAATTGCAAATTTAAAGGAAACAAATATAGTAAAGGATACTCTATTTTTCCATTCAAAGAGAATAATCTTAGCTTCTTCAAAATTTAGAATGCTCATAAAGGGTACATAATGTGCAATAAAAAAAAATTCCACTATTGAAGCTGCAATATAGAGCCTTTTTCCAATATTGTCATCTTAATTTGCAGATATACTCATAGGGAAAGCATATTCGTTGACTTTTATAGAATTTTGCAGAATGAAATTATCATAAATATTGTTCAGTAGCTCAAGAACAAATACTAATTACAGTAAGCAGTATTATCACTTTTAGCCCGCGCCAGAAACTATTTACATTCGATAGCCCAAAAAATATTTAAAATTTTGTATAATTTTGTATATATACACATACAGAATGTGTATATATACAAAACGTATATATTTTTTCTGCTATTATTTTAAGAGCGGCTATACAGTATCATTTTCTCTTACATGAGATAATGAATTTAAAAAGAGGACGAAAGAACAACTTGATAAATGATAAAGAACATCTTCTAACCCTCATTTTTTTTTTCAATTTTGGCCATCAGAAAAACAAGTTAAAATTCTATTAAACTTGCATAAGTTAGTTCCAATTTTCGATAAATTCTGATATCATATTCACAGTAATTACAAGTTTCACGTTTTCTTGATTATATTGCGTGGATATACTCAATGATTCCTTTAATTATGGACGATGCCTTTGTTTCTTTCCTTCAAATGATCGAATTTATATGGGATCTTTACACAAATAATCGGACGATTTTTTTTTACTCAAACGATATAAAGAAATTATACACTAATTATATGCAAATTAATTATAAAATTATATGATTAAACCAAAAGGTAATTTTAATATTCATCAGAAATGCAGTCGATAATCATAGGCGAGTCGTCTAATCCAGTCAATAATCATAGATGAAGTCTCGTAAGTAGAGATTTCCGGGACTCCCCTAATTTGGGGTATGCTGACGTGCAAATAATCTTTTTAGACCTATTATGTGTAAAAGACAGATCTCTTACAACTTGTTTGGGCGGTCGTTACCGATTAATGTATTGTTCCTTTAAATACGATGTTTGTTTTAGTTGTTACTTAAATTTTATTGTATCGTATTGTTAAGTCCGTCAATACGTAACGACGAAACGTACCACTTTATGTAACAACCAATTTGATGTGTCTGCGACGTTATCTTGTCTTTTTCTTTCATCTCACCCTTCACTATTATGAAATAATTTTATTTCATCATTTACCTTACCTTTTTATATAACAAATTTATCCAGTATCATGATTTTTGTTTATAATGTTTCAAATTTATTCTTCGTATTGCTGGTGCATGATATCATGAAACAACGGCAAACGAGACAATCTATCCAAACATTGAATTCATCAAACGATTCAGTACAGTACAATACAATACAATACGATACGATACATTATGAAACGACGTGTAACAACCATCCAAACAAGTTGTTACGTGTAATAGTAAATCTCCCACGTGGAAAAAGAAAGGTATTATCATAAAACTTAAAACAAGTTTATAAAGAGCCAAAAAACCAATTGACCCGATAAAAACTTCAAATTTAAAATTATTGACACCTTAGAGCTTGTTTGGATTGTTGTTCCCCGTTGTATCGTATTGTATTGTTATCCCAAAATAATGTTTGTTTTTATTGTTTCATTAAAATTGGTTGTATTGTATTGTCAATTCCATTGTTCCGGAACAATGAAAAGTACCCTTTTTTGAAACAACGGATTTGGTGTGGTGAGATTGTTTCCTATTTTTCTTTCCAATTATGCCCTAACTTATTACTCCACAATTCTATGTTACTCTTTACCTTTTTTTATTATTTTAACTCCAAATCTCCAACCTATAACCTACTTTGTTTTTGTGCCAGAACTTCTGCCGCCAACGTTAAAGGTGTTTTGGCGCATTCTGTTTTATTTTTTTCTCCTAATTTGTTTTTAACTCAATTCTAATTAGTTGTGCTTCTTTGTTTTGCCTTCTTCTGTCTCGCTCCTTTGTTCTGTTTTCTTAAGGTGTTTTTCCTTCTTCTGTTTTGTTTTTTAAAATTATTTTTATGCAAATTTTTTGATAAATTTAATATTTAAACGATCGAGGGTATTTTAGTAAATTTATCAGTTACAATATAATATGATACAGTCAAATCAAACATCAAAATATTATTTAACAATAACGAACAATACAATATATCCAAATATTATATTCATAAAATGATACGATATAATACAATACATTATTAAACTGACATGGAACAATGATGTTTATTACTAAGGGTGTTCAAAGTATGAAAGCGTCACAATCATATTGATGTAGTTGTCGCATTATTTTATTCTAAAAGATGCTTTTTTCAACGTTGGTGGATTTGATATTAGACCAAAATTAATACCTAGCATACACAATTTCAAGCCAACCCTAAAATACACGTGTGACTATGGACTATAGACTATAGACTATAATTGGTGAATTGTAGTCTCCAGGTTGTTGGAACTATTTGGAGGCCCCAAAATATAGTTAGTGTACTCTTACTTCGTTCGTCTTAATTTGTGTCAAGTTAGCCTCGTCGGAGTGAAAGATTTAGAATTTTAAATTTATGCAACTCACGACATTCTGTATTTTTTGGTTAATATGGGAACTGCAATACTATCATTCGAATGAGTTATTTATACATATTTAATAAATTTCTCATATAAATATAAAATTTTGGGCAAAGCTAGAATTCTACCACCACCTTTGGCGAACCCCAATTTTTTTAAAGAAATAGATTTTCCACACTTGTCATGGTAATTCAATTACTCGTTTTTAAATAACATATTTTTCTTATTATTTTGTTTAAAAAAGAATAACATATTTCTATATTTAAAAATAATTTAATTCTAAACTTTTCATTCTACCCACTTTACCTTTGATAAGAAGTTTTTACAGCCATACAAATATTATGCAGAGGCGGATCCAAGATTTGAGGCTTATGAGTTTAAATTAATATGCAATAATATCTGGGTTCATAGTTAGATATTTAAAAATATTTAGTGAATTTTGTAATATAAATAGAGAGTCTACGCAAAAGTTACTGGGTTCCCGAGAACCGTAGTCGATGCTCTAGGTCCGCCGCTGATATTATAGTTCCACTAACATTTTGTCCCTTAAACTTTTAGCACCTTATGTATTAAAAGTGTTTTTATTCCTTAAATTTTATGTCAGGTCAAACTAAATCATCTAAATTGATGTGGAGGGAGTAATAAATATTTTTCTCAGATAAATTAAAAAGGAAAGAAAAGAATGTCACCTAATAAAGGACATTTGGGATACTATTATTTACACAAAATTACCCCTGAAAATGAATTAAATGCTCTTTTTTGGGAAAAGAAACCAACAAAATTAAATTCACTCTTCAGCTAACGCCAGCAGACTCAGCGGTTCTCTGGCTTGCTGGCCCCATCTCTGATATATCTTTACACCTCCAATTGTGTCACTCCCCTACCCATCCACCCCCACAACCCTCGTTTCCCCCTTTTTTCCCCCCTTCTAGATTCCCTTTTTTGCTGCGTCTTCATTGTCACCCAAATTTATTTGTATTTAATTCCAATATATATATATATATATATATATACGTATTTCTGTGTCATTGGATTAACGGTGGATGTGAAAACAGTAAAATTGGACAATTGGATCGAGATTTTTTGTTACCGGAGATGGGCGATTCTACGAATTCAGGGGAGCGAGACTTTGTGGGAGAAGCTTCTGGAATCGTGGAACAGGCGAAGGAATTGCAAGACGCGGCTTCTTCCTTGATCTCCCGCACCACTCGCGAAGAGGATTCCTTACGGCAGAAAGCCAAATCGCTTGATTCCAGCATCCATCAGCTCCGTTCATCTGTTCGGAAAAGCAAATTGGATTCTAATCAAGCTGAAAAAGTAATATGGATTTTTTTATTATTTTGTTGATTTTTCCTTCATATATGTGCTCATGCATGTTGTGTTACTGCCCTGTGGTGCTCGTTCCACGTGTATTTTGATATTGTTACAGTACTGCAGAGTAGTCACTTATTATGTTAACCGTTTTTTCTTGCTTAACGATTCACAGTTGGAAGATGAGTTGTTCAAAGCTAGTTATGTACTCAGCGAGGGAGATGCTGCTGCTTTTCTTCCGAGTAAATCTCATGGTCTGTCTTTTTCCCTTTGTTATTGTAATTACTATTATTATTTTATTACGTTGGTGTCTGAGCCAGCTTGGGCGCACCTGGACTATTCCACTGTAACTATGCCCGCTTAGGTACATAGGAAGAGATCACCTAGTGTACTTTGCCTTCACTAAGATTTGAACCGGAGATGCCATGTTTTTTTGTTCCTTGTTATTATTTCTATTTGCTTGATATGTGGCCTAAATTTAAGATTGTATTGGTCGTTTTTGGTCTTGATCTGGTCGATTGCAGGAGGATTCTTGAGGATGTTTTTGGGACCAATCAACGTTCGTGCTAATAGAAAGGATGTGCAACTGAAAGTGAAAGAAGAATACAATAGTTTCAGGGTACTTTCCGAGCCTTAATTTTTACCATTTAGCTGTGTTTAGCTTCTGCATTAGTGCGGGTGATTAGTTTCTCCAGTCTTGGAGCAGTTGATAAATCAATCTAACAAATTGATGCTCTTTCGAGAAGCTGTATTACTTTTAATGATTTTGGTTTGCATGTACTATCTACTTGTCAGTTGGAAAAATAAGGATGCTGAGCATGCTCTATCTACTTGTCAAGAATAAATAAGAAAAGCAAAAAGGAGAAGATGGTGAACTAACGATGTTCATGTAACCCGCTTCTGCATTGTCAGAACTTGACATTTTTCGACGCAAGCCCATCTTTTGAGAATCTTATTTTCATATGTATCATCACTTTTTCATGCGTGTCGTGCTTGTTGCTGCATGATATTTGAACTCTTTTCAAATTATTTGTCCCAAGTTTTTCCAACGATTGACACTTGGTCATAAGGGAAGAAAGCTAGTCTCGCTTCTGATAGAAACTTAGAAGTAGTGAACTTGAACTTGAAATCATTTCACCATTCCCACCAGTTAAAATGCAAATGACTTAGGATGCATAATAAACATATGTTATGTGGAAACCTCTTTTTTGTAATTACTACATCCGATCTCTCTTGACAGGACAGGACAGCATATCTATTTCTTCTTTTCCCATCTTTGCTACTAGTCTTGAGGTCTTATATTTGGGATGGATGTTTACCAGCGTTGCCAGTCCAACTTTACCAGGTAATACGTTTAAAAAGAGGCCTTTCTCACTCAACCTGATATTCTTGGTGGTTTTGTTTTCCTATTTATTTGGTTCTCCTTTTGGTGAAAAATTTACATTTGACCAACGAGTACGCTGAGCTCCTCCACGTCTTCAGGCGTGGTTGCTTTACCTCTACACAGGTTTGGCTCTGCGAGAGAACATTTTGAGAGCGAATGGAAGTGATATTCGTCCATGGTAATTGAACAACATTCCCTATTGCCTTATGTAAATTTAACATATGCTCTTTGTTTTAAATTTTTCAAGTAAAACCCTCATCTTTGTCGTCTAAGTAACTAAAGAAGCAGAGCAATTTTAATGATTCTAAACTTTCTTTTCACCGGTGTCATCTATTTCAAGCACAAAAACAGCTGACTAATTAGAAACTATGGCTGTGCTGTTGCAGGTGGATTAAACATCACTATTGTGCTATGGCTATGGCACTTATAAGTCTTACCTGGGAAATAGAAAGAGAACCTAGCTGTGCACAGAAGCAGGTCTTTGTTCATTTAAATACTTCATGTATATTTATTTAGCTGCTTATCAACAAAAAGTGCACTTTTCTATAATGTTTAAGATTTATAATACTCCAAAATATATTGTACTATCCTTTGCAGAGGGGTGTGCAACTGTTCCTGAAATGGGCTATCATGCAAGGTGTTGCTATGCTGCTTCAGAATAGATATCAAAGGCAAAGACTGTACACTCGCATTGCATTGGGAAAGGTACACAAACAGTAGAATTATTAGTTTCACTGAAAAGCCTTTCGCCTGTCGTAATTTGTCCTGTGTAAATATTTGTCTTGAGAAGCTTCACTAATCCTGTGCAGATAGACTATTCCTTTTTATTAAAAAGATAAATTTTAATAGTAAACACCAAGATGGTTTTGGGTTACTCCAGGGTATCTAATGCGGATAGGTTTATATATTTCTCTGCCCCTTGGGTTGGATTACTGACAAATAGCTCTGAGGATTGATGTCAAGGTCACTCTTTTTGCTCCCTCCTGTTGAGGGAATGAGCTTTGTCTTGTGGTTGAATAAAGAAAAAAAGACGTTTTCACTTTCTATAGTCCGATAAACTATCCTAATTGTGAAACATTCTACTGAATTCTGATTTCAGGCCAGGAGAATGGATGTTGTATGGGGAGAGACTGCTGGAGTAGATGGTCAATTATTGTTGCTCTTCCCTGTACTATTTATCTTACAGGTATAATGAGTTCAACTTGGCTTTCTACTAATTGCAACTACTTTTTCTCTAGAAATTTTGCTCCTGTTGAAGAGACTGGGCCTTTAGATTTAAGTCAAGTTGAATGATATTAAGTAGTCCAAGAGCAGAAAACGCTACTATAATTTTGCATAATTTTGATGTGCATAGTGAAATGCATCTAAATGGTTTCTCTTAGTTGACTGGGTTCAAGGTAACTAATGTCTATCAAGGATCCTTTTTCTCTTTAACTCACCATGAGTTCCTGTACGTTTTGGGCGAAGTTTCTGGATATTGGGGCAAAAACAGAATGTCATCTGAGCTATAGCAACTAGTAACATTAGATGGTTCACAATCTGTAGCCCTTTATGACGTAAGCTAATCAGCTTTTGTGGATGATATTTCTTTTCTAAACTTGAGTACATTCAACAATAGTTCAGTATACTTATCTGAAGAAAAGTTCAATTTAATTGGTTATCCCTGTCACGTAGACGTGTTCCATGAAATTTATCGATGTAGTTCTATCTTTTGAGGCTGGTCCCAAATGACTGTATGCCGTTTGTTCTTGGTGTCAGGGATTTGAAGCATATGTTGGAGTTTTGCTGCTTAAAACAGCATTCATTGGTGTTGTTTCCGAGTGGCAGGTAATATAAACTCCGTCTGTTCCAACATCTGTTATCTTGTTTGTTTGGTGAGGTTAAGGGACGACAGTTCATATAACATATTGCTAGTTGGTTAGGAGATTCTCTATTAAAATAGTCTGAGATTGTGAAAGGTGACGTTCTAACTTACTTTTTTAACAAATTATCTTAGTTTGCTTCTATGGAAATAGAACAGCCAAGTACAGAAATCAACAATATTAGTAACTAAAGTAGGTCTTCCTTTCTGTAATGTTCAAGAATATATCTTGTGCAAGCTGCAATGCCAAAAAAATCCTGTTATTATGAGTGCTGGTAGACCCTTCCTATCATTGACTAATCAGTTTCTAAAATGATGTGGTTGTGGCAGGTTGTTACCTGTGGGATCCTTCTGATTATTATGGCAGTTGGGAATTTTGCCAACACGGTGCAGACTCTTGTGACCAAGTCTCGGGTTAAAGCCAAAATGAGGAGAGGTAAAAGTAAACAAGATCTGAAATCTGAAGGTGCCAAGAGTTTGTGATCGGGCGGGTTGGTCCTGTCTAATGTCCTGGCTATGATGTGGAGGAAGATGCTAAGTTAATCTTCATATACTGTTTTTCTCCTTCATACGAGTAGGCCCCGTAATGCATCTCTGACACTGACTTTGGATTCCAGAGGACAGTTGCAGGAAATAGTCATGCTTCCAGTCCGTTGAGGAATTATTTTGGTTTGAGGTTGTGGTTCTTTTTGTTTTTAAGTTTTTGCTCGTCTCCTGTTAAAAAGTATTATGATGGAAAGGGATATGTCCGCATTAAAAGAACTTTGACCGTCTGTAATTTCCATTGTTTCTAAATTTTGGTACTTAAGTACTAACGATAAATGCAAGCAGCGGATGAGCAAAGCCTAATAAGGGATTTTTGCTTGAAGACTTGCTCTGACGTGTGCCTCTATATTTTGGTATGTATCAGTTCTATTCAGACTAATAATGCATGTCATGGAATCTCTTTCCAGGAGGATGCTTCAGTTTAGTGATTGAATCTACTTCCAACTATTTGTATACAAATTAAAAAAAAATGATCAGGTCTGGGCGCTATGATTTTATTGGGTAATAAATTTCAAAATGTCAACAGCAGGTAACTAAAGATATGAAACACAATCTGCACGGACTTGGTAAAATTATTTCTGAGATGCATTTGGTCCAATCTTGTCGTTTTATTCCTCTTTTTTGTAATGGTTTCTAATATTACAAAAGCAGGAGAATAAATGGGCCTGTACTGTTTGGATAATGAAGTTAACTCTGATTGAAGAAATGGATGGAATGATTGATTAACCAAATTTTATTATAGGAAGTAGAGTTTGTAGGGACTGGTTATAAAAATGATTTTTAGACGTAATGGCAAAGTAAGACGGGGGGCTTAACATTTAGAAAAGTAGTTTACAATGAGGCTTAACATTCATCAAACGGCTATAGAGTATCCTTTTTCGTTTTTGATCGTTCTCGCCTTGTCCTGCAATTTTAGAAGCAGATCCCCAATTTAGCACCCCAAGAGTTTGCATTACAGCATTAGGCATTTCATGTTCTTCTCTTTCTCGTTTTCCTTTTTTTCCTCCTCTCATCTTGATCTGGCTGTACTTGTATGTAGCCGAATTGGAATAATGGAAGAACGATTGTGTTTTAGCTTGTATGACTTGTAACTTCGCCCATGTTGTTTGTATGCAATTTTGGCTATTACTTACTGTTGGATGAGATATCATAATCTGTACTATATGTTTTTTGCATAACATCTTCTATTCGATGTGCGAATCCACTGTGGTTTAATGGAAGATGCTGTCAAATTCGAGTTCCAACCTGTCTGAAGAAGACAGTACAGTAGCCAAGATGTTACAGTTCTAACTGCCGTGCAAAAGTTAGTTTTCCTTCCTCCCAATTAACTATATATGTGAAAAAAGTGATTAAATCCCCCAACTTTTAGTTATCTGTGACATTTTCAATCACGCAAGTGTCACATTGATACACGAGTTTCAACATTATCCTCTTATCCACTTTCTCTTCATTCGTCTACCATGAAATGATCACGGAGGAGGATAACTCTCAACCACAACTTTTCTTCCTCATAACAAAACAAGAGTAAAGAAGAGAAGAAAAAAACAAGAAATTTGAGGTTTAAGCCGACCAATCTGTTTCCTATAACTATCCAATAACTAATGCTGATGGTTCCCCAATGTAGTTAGTAGCTGCTAGGAAATGACAGGAATTCTGAAGTCGCTAGTGGCAAAAAACATAATGTACACAAGTACAAATGGAAGATCCCAAGAGTAAACAACAAAGGATTGTAGGGAGGGCTTACAATCAATCTTAGATAATTGGAAAAATTATTTATTGCACCCGATGTTTACACCAAACTGATTAATGTAAGACGTGTTTTTCATGTACACATTTATTATGTAACCATGGTTAAGTGACTGATTAAAGTTCTATATTTGTTAGGTGGACTTCATAAGAAACACGTGAATCTATTCTCTATTTCAATCATTTGACAAAGCAAGAGAAGACTATAATAAACTTGTGATTCACCGAAAAAGATGTTATAAATGTGAGCTTTCCTTTCATTTTTCAGTCACAGACTCAACAGAGTTTTTATTCTTTTCATTCGCTAACAACTAACTTAAAAGTAACAAGTGGGGAGGCTAAAGCTAAACAAAAATGCCAAACAAGCAAATCTCAAAGAACTATAGGTTTATCCTAGGAGGTTACAGGTTTTGTGGTATCATCATTCTGCTCTTCATAAGGATGCCCATACTCCTCGGGTTGATGGTATCTCCGGTAGGAGCAGGTTTACTGTTGAACTTGGCTGGAAAAAACCAAGTTTTTCCAGCAGTCTTTTGAATAATATACCTGCTGCATAAGACACACCCGAAACAGTGAACCCCAAAATAATGTAAGTAGCTACAGTTTTGAAGTAAGGTTTGGGTGCTCTTTGAACATAGGCCTTTCCAGTTGCCAGCATTAAGATGCATACGAGCGAAGCTGCAGCAACTGCCACGAGTTTCAATTCCCTGTCATCACTCTTGCGGAATGAGAAGCCGAAGACTATTGGAGGGACTAGTCCAAATATGACATATGATAGTACAGCAACTACAGCATGCATTGTGAAGTTTTCTCTCCGGCCTAGTAGTTGTCGATACCTATCTACATGTCTCTCCATTATCTGGTTGCTGGCTTGCTCATAACGATCTCTTTTCAACTCCCAAATCTGCAAGTTTATGAAGTCAGCAAGAGAGAGTAAATTGAACTGAAAGCACGAGGAATAAAAGAATACCCTACAGACGGACTGATTTGAGTTAATTTTAAGTAAGCAAGAAATCTTGGCGTCAAAATGTGGATACATGAAGCTTCTCCCATCTATACAAATACCAGTTTAGTCCCTTATATAAAGAGGTTGTCTAAAAGCTTCAGGTTATCATGGTTCTTCTCAGTGGCGGACCCAGGATTTTCTGCAAACGGGTTCAATCTTAGAAGTACATAACTTTAGTCGTAAAATTATAGTTGTCAAGTGGGTTCAAATAAAATATTTATACAAAATTTACACTGCTTTAATCGTAATTTATACATATATACAGTATTATTTTTTGGTGAAGTGGGTTCAGTTGAACCCGCTTGCCACCGCGTACGTCCGCCATTGGTTTTTCTGCGCCGTAGCTAATAGCTAGTTTATATTAAGGAGTGTGTCTCCCTAAGTAAATAATTCGTTCCTAAGAAATATGAGCACAAAATACTAAAGCCAACTTACATTGTGGAAAATGATGAAAAGCCCACCAATCAGATTAGCCATTCCCAGAACTAAAATGTTCACTGCAGTAGACATGACGATACCATCAAAACCAGCAGAAAGTTTAAAGGATGAAGTAGGGAGCCAGAGCTTTTTATAGAAGTGATCTTTTCCTCAAATAATTTCAACATATTCAAGAAAATGGAATACATTAATTGCATAATAAAATTGTAACTGACTGCATAAGTCATTCAGAAAATTTTGAATTAGCCTAAAATCAAATTGTACTATTAATCCATATAAAAAAGATAATTTTCCTGGATAAACTTGTTGAAGGGACTATTGCTACACCAGACGAGGATAAATGAATAAGAACTTGCAAAAATTCAGATAAAGCATCAGCTTAAGTAATTAACTATGTTATGGATGATTGAAACAAGATAAGAACTCGTCTCTCGTCCAAAGATAATAGTAAGATCTGTACTCTTACATGTAGTTGTGTCGCCACCAGCTGCAGACGATACAACACTTAAGCTTGTAATTGACTCAGCTAAACCCCCAAATATAATGCTTTTAATGATCTCAATTCTATAAACTTCTGCAGTATCAGTTCCTTGTCGTTGAACAAAGTGGAATTGAGTATCTAGATTTGGCGAAGTTTCTGCAGTTTTATGTCCTGCTTCCACAGTTATAACAGTATCCTTGCCTGTCACACAAGTGAATCAAGAAAATTAAGCTACATCAAACTCCCTTTTACAAATTAGCACTGCAGAGAATATACACTATCATCTTTATTCAATATCTCTTCAGCATAAATTATTCAACACAAAGCACAATAATTCGACAAGCCTAGTTTCTTCTTTAAGCAAGGTACTGAGAGCGAAGGTTCAGCATCTAAATACAGGCTGTGGTTGGCAGCCCAAGCATTTTGGTTGACAGGTGTATGGTAGAAAATGATACCTCAGGTCACTCCATTTTTAATATTGATCAACTTTCCCTAATGTATTCTACAAACAAAAAGTAATGGTTCCATGGCTAATAGCGCTTCAACCATTTTACTTGCTGTTTCATCAACACATCTTAAGGGGAGAGCTTATTAGGAAGCTTACAAATGCCGGAGAGGGTAATAAAGAAGTGTTCTGAGAATATTTGATCCCCAATTGAAACCAGATTTATTTAGTTACCGTGGAGTATTAGAATGAAGAAAAGCCTAGTTTTTACCTGCAATGCCATTTGCAGCTGCTCCCACAGAAATGTTGGTGATGTTAACTGGTGCATCGTGAATTGATAAAGCATCCTTTACCGATGAAAATAACGCATCCTTATCAACTTTTAAAGGCTGCTTCGAGTGGATCTCAAATTTGGTCTTTGTGATGGTATGTTGAGAAATTCCACAAGGATCCGAACCATCTGTCAATGGAAGGAGATATAATACTTGGAAGCAAGGTAAAGACAAATGCCAAAGCGATCAAATCAAACATTAGTAAGGTGGCACAAGGCAAAAACTTTTCTCGAGCTAACACCACTATACTGCTGAAGACAACTTGATTCAGAACCAGTGTTTGCAGATAAATGAGAGTGCTCTTTAAGTACAAAAAATTCCAAGAGTACAACGGGTTAGTACCTAACGTCCTACTAAGGCACATTGGAAATTAAAGCTTCAGGCGCCAATTATACAATCGTTCAAGAGCTTACCTATTTCAGCCAAACCAATCTGGAACTTTTTTTTTGAAGTCACCAATCGGGATTTTACTTTAGGATAGCTTTGGAGCAATGGTAAAATTGTCTCCGTGTGACCTATAGGTCACGGTTCAAGCAGTGGAATCAGCCAGTGATGCAGCATCAGGGTAGGCTGCCTACATCACAACCTCTTGGGGTGCGGCCCTTCACCGGACCCTGCGCGAACGCGGGATGCTTCGTACACCGGCTGACCTTTAATCAGGATTTTGCTATACCTAACTCTTTGCTTGATATTCATTTGAGGAAAATATTTTGATAAAGATGATTTTAGTTCATAAATGGAAAAAATACAACTTCCTTTCTGGGTTCGGATCTTACTCCAACTTTTAGCTCAGTATTGATAAATATGCAAGTAACCTATAGAAGTCAAAAGGTAAAACAGTTTGAAATAAGCTTGCATTAACCAGAACAAGGAGGAGGTTTAGTTACATACCTTTATTACTAAGTTGAAAGTTATTGCCATTGTTTTCCACCGGAGACTCAGAGGGAAGCATGGCTTTGATATTTTGCCCGTGTTCTTGAGGGATTTCTGTCAAAAACTTGGGTTTCCCATTTCCATCTAAGCCATTGAGTGCAAAAGCTGTGGCCGCCGAAGACAGAAGGGACTCATTATCTGCACATTCACATGAAGCCATGTCTAATCTGAATCCAGTTATGATTATTAATTTTAGAATCAACAGGTCATTATGATTATATCAGTGTTATATGATACACATCATCAACCTCTTGTACTGTCCCTGTTCTCAATTTGTCTTATGAGCAACAAAGAAACGAGGATTTTTTTCGTTTTCCAAATATAAAACAAAGAGAAAGCAATTTTTTCTTCGGGAATGTAGGGCCAGGTGATAATTGAACATTGCCCCTAAAGGAAATGCACCCGGAGTGAAGATAACAAATTTATTTTTTAAAATGTAATGAAAACATTATTAAAGAATAGCACCTAGAGAGTACAACGATGAGTAGTACAACTATTTGCAATATGCATCTCAGTACAATAGCTACATGTGAACATAACATTTATCTTAAAGGACTATCAACTGCCCGCTGCAATAGTTAAGGGAAGTTGAGGTAAATCATCTTCTTTTTTCTTTTTTCCATAAGGAAGGTTGAGGTCATTCTTAAAATTTTGAAAGGACAAGGCATTACATGTTCTCAGTTGAAGTTAGCATGAGCAGACAGACATTGTTTTTCAGTTAACTCTTCTTAATAGAGAGAATTTCATACTAGAAACACTACCTGGACCTTTATTTAGTAACAGCATATCAGGTTTTAACTCAGTCTCTGATTTCTCAATAGTTAGAGACTCCTCCTTTGTTGAAGTTATCATCACATCAGATTTTAACTCAGTCTTTGATTTCTCAATAGTTAGAGACTCCTCCTTTGTTGAAGTTATCAGAACCTTTGATCCAGTTTGTTGAGATGCTAGCAGACTCTCCTGCGCAAGATTTCCATTACTAACTTGAATTCTGCCAGCAGTTCTTAACAGCTCATCATTCCTATCATTTCCTCGAACTTTCTCAGAAGACGCTGCAACATCTGGCAGATTACGGATCCCTTCTTCAAAGATGTCGAAGACAGAACCTCCTGAACAGGAGAAAACAATGTTATAAAGAAGAAGGTGCTGGAACATGCACCAAGGAGCAGAAAGATCTGAGGGCAAATTAGTAATTAGACATGACGAAAAATTGGATCATTAAATTTTTCTATTCATCCAAGTTATGAACCACCAAGATGCTTTTGGACTTGATCACTAGCAAAGGCTATTTCTTTGACTACCTATGGAAAGCAGAAGTCTCCCATTTTACGTACTCGCAGTCACAATTTTACTTTACATCAGCTATTTCATGTTTTCAATTAGATCACTACTTCATGGTAATGAGAACAAAGGTGAACATCTTTACTGCACCTGCTTGAGTCTTTGTTGCATACCCCGATTTACCCACTGTATCAATCGCCATTTTCCCCTTCACTTTTGCATCTTGGTTCTCTGATCCTAAAATTTTCCCTCCAGCTTCCTGAGTTCCACCGCTGGAATATGCAGGCGGGGCTGATTCCCTAATCACTAAGGGCTTGGCACTCTGATCTTTGAAATTATCTGACGGCGTAAGTACTCCGGCATCATTTTTCACTGCATTTGCCCCAATACCACTTCCTGCATGAGAAACTCCATCAGTTTAACAGCATGAAGACAGTCTTTAGCTGTTTCTCCACATTATGAAGGTGTAGTTCTGATATTCTCCCCCTCCAAACAATGCAATGATCAGAACTGACCACAAGTTCATCCTATTGCATTACGCTGAGCATGTTACCTGGAAACCTCTTTCTAGCTAGGAGTTTTAGCTTCTATGGGATGTATGCAATATGTGACACCGAACTAAAATACACCCTCATAACTATTTCATTGTCGACTCTGGATATTTATTTTAACATGGCAGAAGTAGAGTTGTCAGCTCTAAAAAGATTACCTCACTTATGCGAGAAGGTTTTTTTTCATAAGGTTAGTATTATTAAAAAAAGAAAACCAGCACCAAGAAGGTACTGTAACTACAGAAAAGTAAACAAAAATAAGCTGGATTCTCCTTTTCTCTGTCTTTAGCGCATCTAAAGAATCAACCATTGACTCTGTTATTTACATCATTCTCTTTCCCCCAATACTTTAAATCTCTACTTTACAAATGAAATGTTTCCTATATGAAGGTATTGCTTTATAGTCAATCAACTACAGCTCTAAAACTTGCCACAATTTTATGAAAGTTCATCTTAGTGCATTTTTGCAGTTCACATAATATCCCATTTTTTCTGAATGACTAAATAAATTCTGTGGATAGATCCTTATCAACAACAAAAAAAAAATGTGGATAGATTCTACTTTGTAGAGTTGGGATTTATAATGTTCGTTAGGTAAACAAAACTGGAAAAAGAAAAATAGAAGTAGAAAACTAAGTACCTTGCTCAACTGATGCTTTTCCCTTATCTGATGCAAAGATAGAGGAGAACCAATTTTTGTTCGTCGTAGGTGCCTGTTCACCTTTGACATTTTGTTTATCACCTTTCTCTCCAAAAAATCGGAACAGCTTGAACCCATTCCCTGAAAGTTTGGAAAAAGGGTTATTTTCTTCTTTGACCTCAGTTACAAATAACAAAAGTTTCACATGCAATCTTGAACTTGTTAGAGCTTATTTGCTGAGTACCAACCGCAGTCTGTCCTGACAGAATGCAAGAAACTGAGACTAAAATACAGCTTCTTTTTGAACGGTAATTCTTGCAAACTATAAAATATTGGGAAGACTGTCTTACATTTATAAGCACATACGTTAAGGAGAAAATCATTTCTTCTTCGACATCTCAAAAAAGAAAAACATGTTAATTTCCACTTAAAGATATTTCTAATGCCAACTTCTCTATGTCATTCAAAGATCTTGCAATAATAAAATAGCATCTGCTACTACAAGATACTCTTCAAGTAATAGAAGAGTATAATTCATTTTAACTGTATATAACGTTTTCATGAGTCCTGAAGGAAAGAAGATGGTGTCATTTCCATTATATAGCTATAAACAGAATTAGTAAACTACAGACTTAATTTAGCTGCTAGTGAGCCTGCTAGATAACCACACAAGGGATAACTCTGAAATGACAGTATACAAAGACATTTTGATCATAGAGAAATTTGGAGTAAAGTTATTCATGTCATTGCACATGAAACAGTTTCCCATAAACTGCAGGTAAAATCAAAAAGAAAAAGAGACTCAGATTTTATGTTGACTTTCAAGGTAATGAAAAGGTCTGTACCTGTTGGAATGAAAAAGCTGAAGCATGATAAGCATCTGAATATCTCTGGCTCTCTATCCGGCTGGTAGTCATCCGCTGCCAATTGTGGAGTACCATCAAAAGAAGTGTCGGCTCGATCGCGTACTTGATCACTAGTTGCCTGTGCATGACTAGCATCCACTTTGGAGTCAACTACACCTTCGAGTTTATTACGTTTCACATCATCACCAGAAATTCGAATCTTTCGTTTTCTTTTACGAAGAATAACCCTCCTAGTAATGCACGACTTGCAATTAGGGCAATAAAAATCATGTGTATTCTGCTTCTGAAGTACATTCTCAACATCATAGTCTTTTACATCAGTGTCACTGTCATTTATCAGGTCAGTGTCTGCACTTTCTATTTCTTCAATGGATGTGGACTTATGAACTATACTGTGATCTTCTGAAAGATATTTGGACGGCTGAGCACCTGAATTTGACAAGTTGTCACTCTTCAAATATCCATTAAGTTGAATGTCTAGAACAGCACTCTCCTGAACTTCTTCATCTACTGGATTTCTATCAATCTTCTCCTTTGTGGACGGCGTAGAAGTGAAGTTACTATCTGCATTCATATGAGAGAATTCAACTCTTCCCTTCAAATGACTTTTCCAAATCTCAAAATCTAGACAGTTGCTCAAACGTGAATCAGAAACTCAGCTTGAAAAACAAGTTCAACAATAAATCAGGAAGATAACGTTTAGTATTCTGCCATTGACATGAGAAAGCTAGTTATAACGCCGAAGTATAACTCAAGTTCATCGAATTTGCGAAGCTGAAAACTAATATCATAACCAATCACTTAATTGGGAGTGAAAAACTAAATTCATTTAGGATAAAGCATAGTACTGGAGAAACAGAATACATGGAGACCGACGACCTTAGAACTGAAACCATAACCCCCCTTGCCCCATGTAATGGGGTCAGGTATGTGATTTTTTTTCTTTATGCTCTTTCTCTTTTCCCTTTTTGATTTTGTCAATGTCAACTTGTACGCTTCATCCTAGCGTAAACTTTTATACTCCATGCAGAAACTTAAATGCTCTTGTGCGAAACATGGCATCCATATCACGTTATCAGCATGCCAGACACCAATTTCTTTTTTATTATTGGTAAGCCAGACACCCACTTTTTTTAATCCCGATTCCATGTTTCTACCCTTTGCGGTGCAAAAGTTACTAAAATAGTGGCTATCGCGATGCAAATGTACAGGTAAAATGGCCTGAAACCATAAGGAGCAAGGGAAAAATGGACTCACTTATAACATTTGTTTGCAGCCTATTATGTAGCATTTACAGATATTAGGACCATTGATCACATTGAAAGTAGATTCTGAGATCTTGCTCTACTCCTTAAATTTCCATAGAAACCGTTCTCTTAATTGACAACATCACTTTTCTACCAGTCATGGTTGTTTCCCTAAAAATCAAAGGGTCAACTAACCTTCACTTCCAAAACTGAATAAAAGTCCCCTCTGATCAAACATTGGGTAATTCATCAGCTTATGCAAGTGGCCCCTAGGAATCTTTGTCCAATCAATACTTATGCTTTTGCCTTGAAAAGTCCAACTGCAGACTCGACACTTCCATATTCCTTCAATCAAACAGAAAATATGATTGCAAAAATTGCATTGTTTCTGCCTAATGCATGAGGAGAACGAGGATGATTCATCTATGTGGTTCAAAAAACAAGGGTAGATGTTATTTTTAAACACTTCGTAGTGGGCTGCTGGTGGATTTCTATACCTACAAGCTATGTTGCTCGGACTCTCCGAAAATGTGGCCGGATACGTGTTGGATCCTCCAAAAGTAGTGATTTTTTGAAGGATCCGACACGGGTGCGGCTCCATTTTGGAGAGTACGCGCAACATAGCCTACAAGAACATACATAATCAGTCACTTGAAAATAACATTCAGTTCTTGCTAGCAGATGAACATAAGCAGTGGTAGTACTTCTAATGCTGAGTCAATATCTTATTCGGCAAAACTGAATATAAATACCACAGTCACTGAAGGATCACATAAAGTTGAACATGTTTGACTGTAGACAGCATCTGATCACATGTCCAAAAGGAAGTATGGTAGTTAAAGAAATTCTAATGCTTACTCACACTTCACTCAAGCACCCCAGCTGCAAGGGTCTGCAGAGCTGCCATTAAATGTACACTTTGTACAGCTATAGCTTAATGTAAGAACGCCTTATCTCATTTGCAGTGACGATGAATTTGGATCTTCAAACACGAGTCCTTGTAACATTGGGAGGGTTTTAGCTGCTCTGGAGGCATTAACACAATGCTCTTTTGGTCTCAATGGAACTCCCCCAAATGAAATGCCATCAACTTTTCCAAACATGCCTTAGCTAATTCTACTTGTCAGTCACACCTAATCTATTACAGTATTCCTTTATATAAAATATTGGTTGAGTCAAACATTGGTCACACATGGATTAATTTTTCAGGTCTAACCATTATAAAGAATACTGAATTCTTCAAATTTCCCCAGAAAAAATTGTCCTTTTTAAGAGATATAGATGGTAGTTAATCTCAGAATGATTCCACACAACAAAGATGTTGAAGATTAGACTGTATATGGCAAAAAAAACAAGAAAGAAAGATGTGTCCGGAATTAAACATAAAGCTAAGCAATAAAATTATTCCAACTTCATAAGTCCAAAGAAAATGCGAAGATCATCACCTCAAAAGTAATAAGCAAGAAGAGAGTCAAGAGACTGAAATGTACACAACCACAAATTGCAAAGCAGACTTATCCTTGAGAAAAGTTTACCTCAATACCATAAACCTTTATGGTGTATATTTACACACACAAACAAATAAACAAACAAATAAACATCTGTATCAAGAGAAAGGGGGGCCCTTTTGCAGTAAAGAAAGAAATAGTTTGAGACAGGTAGGGTAAGACATAGAAGGAGTAGGGTTGAAAGGCAGTCCAATGCACTAAGCTCCCATTATGCGCGGGGTCCAGAGAACGGCCGGACCACAAGGATTTATTGTATGCATCTGTTTCCACGGCTTACCACCTCGTGGTACCATTATGCCAGGGCTCAAGGAGTGGGGTTCAAAGGAGTTTATTTATCTCTCCCTTAAACACTGTATACTTTACCCTACAAAACCAACGAAGAAAACATGTACATACACAGATCTCAAGATAGCAGAGTCAGGAGAGAATTTCATAAAAGATTCAAGTACAAAAAAAAAAGGGCCAACTGGTGTAATAAGTATATACCTTCATCTTTGTCATAATAAACAGAATGGCCTGATTTGAAGGGCCCTTCTTCAGTCCCATTAGTTGATGTCACAAGATGCTGTTTTGACTCTTCTTTAGCTTCACTTTCCTCTTCAACCTCCTGAATTGACTCTTCTTTTTGTTCTTTTCCTTCTTCATTATTGGAATCTGAAAACTGCTCCTCTGATCTTTCTTGTTCATTATCAAGATCAGATATTTCAGTCCCATTAACTAAAGTCAAAAACTGCTTTTCTAACTCTTCTTTAGCTTCAGTTGTTCCCTCTTCAACCCCATTATTTGAGACTAAAACCTGCTCAACTGACACTTGTTTTGGTTCTAGTTTCTCCTCTGAACTTTCTTGTACATCACCAAGATCAGATTTTTCTGTTTCATTAGTGATCTTAGGTGAAGAATTTGCATGCCCATTTGTCTGAATTTTCCCATTGGTTAATTCTTTAGAGCTTCTTACCTGAAGGCCCACTAATTCTTCTTCTTCTTCTTCTTCTTCTTCTTTATTTTCTAGTTCCACCTCATTTAGCTCCCATTTCAAATCTTCTTTCTCCATTCTTCAACCCCACTAAGCCTTCACTTTCTTTCTTTGGTCCTTAGCCAATCCCCTGACTGCTATATTTATGGTCTTACTATAAATAGAAAAAAAGAAGAAGATAATATTGAAATACAAGTAGTAAATGAGGCACTGAATGCAAGTACCAGATCACAAGATAGTAGTGTATTTTAGTATCTATTTTTCTGATGTTTACACAGAGAGAGTGACTTATCTCATTATCAGCAAGATGGAGTCTTACCTACCCTCAACTTTAGAGATGCAAGTAATAATAATTATGTGGAAGGCAAATATAAAAATGACTAGTGCTGCATTAAGTTAAAATTGCAATTCTTGAAAATCCGAGTACTTCTTTGCATCTCAGTTGTCAACATCTGGATTAACGGCTCATGTCTCACGTGCTTGTTTTTTTAAATTGATGTAACTTTCTGGCTTCTTCTTCACAAGCGCGTTGGTCTATTATTGCACTTCTTTTTTTAGAAATTATTTTTTTCTTTTCGAGGAGTTGAAAAGGTTGAAATTAGAGAAAAAGAGAGAGAGAAAAATCATTATGGGTCAAAACTTAGCTTTAAATATTTTAAGTAAAATAAGCACGGGTTAGCTATTTTTCGGACTGATCATTCAAAAATAATCAGCGTTTGCAAGTCACTGAAAAATAGCCACTGTTTTGCTGCAACACGGAAAGTTCCAGCATAATATACTAGAGATCGGTACATCTGTGTATGAACTTCTAGCATATTATGCTGAAACTCCAACACGCGAAAAGTTCCAGCATAATATACTGGAGATTGGAGCACCTGTGTATGAACCTTTTTGCATATTATGTTGGACCGGTATATTATACTGGAACTTCAGTATATTATACTGGAATTTCAGTATAATATACTGGAGTTCCAGAATATTATACTGAAATTTTAATATATTATGCTGAAGTATTTTCTGAACTTTGAACAATGTTTTCGTTCAGATTTATCATTACATAAAAAGTGATTAAATTTCAATTACTTTTAAAACTGTGACTATTTTTAAATGATCACTCGTAAATATGTGACTATTTTTTAATTTCTCTCATATTTTAAAGAGAATCCTCTATAAGTGATTCCTTAATCTTTTTGCCTCGACCTTTCCGAAACTCCTAGATTTCTATTCACCATTTTGCATCCACTATATATCAACTCTAACGAGAAAATTCTAAAACTTGAATAATATAACAATTATAGGTTGTTTATCATTCTAACGGAGCTGAAGTTAAATTATTATGGGCAAAAATATAAAATTAATCATCGGTCAAAACTAATTGTATTTGCTAGCAAAAAATTAATTGTATTTACTAGCAAAAAACTGAATAAAGTGTTTAACAAAAGAATAAGATTCCTTGACCAAAGCTATTTTAGGATAAACGCGGGTTACTGATAATCGAGTGAATAATATAATGAATAAAGGAATAATAAGCAGTATAGAATGCAGAAAAGTAAAACAGTTTGTATTCGAGAATTCAGATGATCCTATGGATTATAATTCTTCCCTTTTATATAGGGGCTTCCTAGCATAACGTTTTGATTTCTGTAATGATTGCTCATTAATGGCTAATTATTACATTACTGAGGCGTTACAAAGGATCATCAAAGGATAACCGTTACTATTATATAGGAGTTACATAACGTATAAGGCATTAACTGTTGATTCTCTAGTCTATCCGTGGCTTTGTTTGGGTTCTTTACGACCGCATCTCTTCTTCTTCATTGGGTTTCCCGTGGCTGATGCACTCGTGGCTGACGAATCAATCTTGTGCCTGTCGAGTCAATCTCGCGCTCGTGCTTGTTGAGTTAATCTCGTACCTCTTTATAAAATCATGTCCATCTGTGACGTTTTCTTTGGTCCACGTAGCTAGCTGAGTTGTCAAGGTCTTGCTTACGTGTGATACTCTTTTTTATCAATACAGATAGTCCCCCTACTTACCATATATTTATCGATTGATATTTGGTAAGTGGATATGCATTTATGACGAGAATATTTTGCCGCCGCTTTGCTTCGTAACATTGTATCTTTTTATGAACACAGTCGTCGTTTACCACTTCCAATTAATGCTCCTTCCATGTATCCTTTTCTGATTGGCTCTGCAATGAATCGTCGATTTTTAAGGCTTTTTGCAGGTATATCAGTCCTGAAGTGACATCTTTAATTGTGACTTTCCATCATTATTCTTCCATGTTTTGACGGTTGCCCTTATGTATAAATTGTCTTCTTCCTTTCTTTACTTTCACGGAACACTTCCATACTTAATTCCTCTTTTGCAAAGAATTTTTCTTTGTTTTCGTAAAGATGTCTTCATCAAACCAACCAGAAAAGGTTATAGACGTAGAGACTCTGGCATCTTCTTCTGCTCCATCTAGGAGCCGGAGAGGTGGTCGATTGAGGAGTCTGGGATCTGCCTCTACTAGAGGTTCTTCTTCCCCTTTGGTTTCTCCTCCTTCCGCTAGGTCTTTGTTGTCCCCTAGAGCTAGGTCTTCTCACTCTATTTCTAAGAGTAAGGATGATATTCGTGAACCCAAAGTTGACGAAATTATTCATGTTGAGATAGTCTTTACAAGGGAATAGTGTAGAGAGTGTAGAGAAGTATGCGACAATTATTACTGAAGGTCACATTACTCTTGTCCGCAGGGAGTGTTCTTGGGAGTCTAGTGTTCTTATTCTTGTGCTGAATAATAAGAAGAAGATTATGTCTTACAAGACGGGTTACTCCTTCGTTTACACTTATCCTTTTACACTAGGATTTAAACCTCTCATCGACCCTGTTATCATCGATTTTTGCCGCTTCTTCAATATTTGTCTAGGACAAGTCGGTCCTTTAGTGTGGCGAGTAGTTGCTTGCTTGAGAGTTTTAGCTTCCAAGGTTTCAGTTCCCTTCACCTTCCACCATCTTATTCATTTATATTCTCCTGTCTTATTTCGTTAAGGGGGTTTTACTCTGGATGCTCGGAGTAAAAGAGTTTTAGTAACCCCAAGTGACGATAAGGACAGAGGTTGGTACCTTAGGTACGTTGCCGTTCCCACTGTGTTTTAGTTGGTGAAAACAATCTTCCCTTCCCTGAGAAGTGGAACCGTGCACGTAAGTACTTTTTGGTTCGTATCTATTTTCTTCATTTAGATTTGAATTGCGTTTTTAATACCGCATCTGTTTTTCTCTTCTTTTTCAGCAATCATGAATACCGTCGAGAATGTCTCCGATATTCGTGATTGGGTAGAAAGAATGTTGTTTGCCGCTCCTATTGAAGAAAGATCTTGGAAGTACTTTTCCATGAAGTACACTTGGATTGTTAAGACCCACGGTAAGCAAAGTTTTTCTTACTTCCTGCCTTACCTGAGTTCTTTTTATTCTCATTTAATGTTTCCCTTTTTTCTTGATAGGGTTTTCCGCCCGTGGGGCATCTGGTTCGTCGCTCCCGAAGATGTCTTTGTCCCATGCTCAGAGCATCCTTGCCAGTTCTTCGAAGAGAAAAGTCAGTAATCCCCATTCTGGAGGGGAAGAGGAATAAGGAAGAGAGGGTGCTTTGGTGCACCGGTCGAGAAGAAGGCGAGTAGTTTCAGATGATGAATCTGCTCCCAAGTCTCTTCCTTCCGTGTTTGCAATTAGTCCCTCTTCTTCCCGAGATGAATCTCAGTCCCCGGTTCAAGATCCTGTTGAGCGTCTTTTCCATGAGGGGTTTGAGCTTGACCCTGATGATGTTCCCTTAGCTACTATCTTTCCTGATTTTGCTGTTGTTCCTGCTCCTCTTACTATTATTGCCGCTCCTCTGTCTGTATCTGTTATTTCCTCAGCTCCTCATCCATCGGTATCTGTTGATGTGCCCGTGGCTCCCTCGACTCCTCGTCCGTCCGTATTTGTTGCTGCTCCCTCCGTTCCTGCTTCCGTGCCTTCTCTTGTGGAAGTAGGGTCTTCCAGCAGGGAGATGCGGAGGGTTATAATTGAGGTTCCAGCCGGAGGGAGTCTTTTTAAGAAGACGGGTGAGCCTGAAGTGTGGCTCAAACCTCTGATCGGCTCTGAAGAGAGGTCCAAACTTGACAGCCATTCAACTCTTACTTGGGCCAACGAAGTGGTGCACAATTCTTTGAAGGTATGCCTTTGAATTTTTCATACATACAATTTTCTTCGAATAACAGTTTAACATGTTTGATTGTTTTACTGTTTTTTGTAGACGCACCTTATTGGCTTAGAACTCATGAAGAGAGTTTCAAATTCAGAGAATGAGTTGAAAGAGCTGCGTGAGCTTCAATTTGATTTTGACAATATGAAGGCACAATATGATGGCTTAAGGATAGACATGGATGCTCTAGTGGAGGAAAAGGCATACCTTAAAGGAGCAGTTGTGGATTGCTGCTACGGAATTAGCAGTGGAGAGAGCTTCTTCCAGCCAGGTCAACAAGGACAGAGACATTCTTGAATCCTCATTTGCTGAACAGTTGTCGAAAGCCACGGAGGAAATCGAGAATCTAAAGCATATGCTGGGGCAGAAGGAGGAATACTCCAGTGAACTTGTACGGAATCTTTCCCAGACTCAAGAGGATCTTCGTGAAGCCCTGGTCAAAGTTCGAACTCTGGAGGAGTCAGTTGTACCTTTGAAGGTTGCCCTTGAAGCCGCCGAAGCTGATAAGGATAACTTGAAGATTGAAATTCAGGCATGGTCAAAGGATTATTGTGACCTTGAAGAGGCGACAACCGTTGACGTGAGTTGGGCGTATATGAGTGCTCGTCATGATACGTTAATGGAAATGGGACAGGAGGGTTTCGATCTCAATGCTGAGATTGCTAAATCTAAAGAGGCCATGGAGAAGACCCATCGGGGTCTTGAATTTTCTCCATCTGATGAAGCCCATGAACTTCAAGCAGCTGTCGTTCCTCCTCCTGAAGAAGTCAACTCTACTTCTCCTCAAGAATGAAGATTTTGTTATCCCCACTCCTTTTTTTTTATTTCTTTGGATTGATGTGGTTACTCCCAGCTCCATCGGGGTAAGTTTGAAACTTTAAAGTCCCCAACTGACAACTTAGGGGCACACAAAATGTAAATACTTATGTGGCTAAGTACTAGTTAGTACTTAGTTTTCGACTTAGTCGCTCATTTTAATTTCAATACAATCTCAAGACTTTTTGCTATGAGTTTGAATGTTACTCTTTTAAGTCGATTGTATGTGTTGCTTTTCTGAGGTTTTTGTTTGTACCTCTTAGCTTTTTTTGCATGAAAATGCATATTTCACTTTGAACCTTTTCACAGTAGGTGTAGTGTTCGTATAAATTTTTAGCCTTTGTTTGTGACAGGCTTTGTTTATGAGTTAGGGCCCTTTTTGATTAATACTTAATGAAGAAGACGTCTCAACTTCATTGGAATGCAATAGAGTGATAGGAATTTCTCACATGTTTAAGAATGTTTTTGTGAGAAGTTTTTATTTGAACTTTCACAACATTTTACATGTGTTATGATTATCATCTAAGACTCATGTTGCAACTGTTTTGTTTTAACAGATTTGATAATCACTTGTATTTCGCAACTGTTTTTCATAGGTAACAGTTTTTTCGAGTTAATACAAGGAGATAACTGTTTTTCATTAGTAACAGTTTTTGTAAATGTTGGGTTTTTACCCATAACTATTTTTATTTGCAACAATTTTATAACAAGCACGAGAGAAATGTATCGTGATTCCTAACTGTTTTATTTGATAACAGTTTTGAGAATAAATACAAGGGTATATGATCTTTCATCCATAACTGTTTTATTTGAATGACAGTTTTCTACTTGAGTACAAAGATTTCGTAACTGTTTTTTGATTATAACATTTTTTTGACTAAGTACAATGATGATAATATTCTATCCCTAACTGTTTTTTGTCGCAACAGTTTTTGTATAAGTGTAAGATGTACATTTCTTCGTCGTAGCTGATACTTTGCCTTTTAACCTGAACATGGTTCGAAGGATTTTTAGAGTAGGCTTTGTAATTACTGTGCTGGAGTCTTCAGTTCTTTTAGTGTTGCTCGTATCGCTTGACTTGTTGGGTAAATGGTTCTTTTAGGCTCGAGCTTTTGACTTCTGGCAGTCTTTTTGCTTCATCTTGGCCTTCTATACTGTATATTCCCCCAAGTGTTTGAGCTTTGAATAATGAGATCTCGAGCACTTGATTGTTCCTTCTTTGTGGTCCTTTCCCTGAAAAAGGAAAACATTCCGGACTCGAAGGTATATACTTTTTTAGATGATGACTGCTTAACCCTTTAAAATATCCATCAGAAAGTGTAACCCTAGACCGGGAATTGTGTTATTTCCTCGCGTCTTTGCAGGTCTAATGTCATCATCTGATGATGGGTTAACTTTTTGCCTATCATCTAAAAAAGTTAGTAAAATTTAAATATTCAAAGATAAAATCGAACATGCGATACCTGACCGGGGGTACTTCTTTTCCTTAGAAGTAGTATTTCTTCAGGTGGATGGCGTTCCACCTCGTTGGTAAAATCCTGCCGTCCATGGCTTCCAACTCGTACACACCTTTCGTAGCTATGCCCCGGACCTTATAGGGTCCATCCCAATTTGGATTCAATTTGCCAGCTCCTGCTTCTTTTGTTGATTGGAAAACTTTTTTAAGTACGAAGTCCCCAATCTTAAAATATCTGAGATGAGCTTTACGATTGTAATATCACTCTATGATTTGCTTTTGAGATGCCATCCGTATTAGAGCTGCTTCTCTTCGTGACTCGAGCAAGTCCAAATTGGTTTGGAGTTCGTCGTCATTTGTTTGCTCCATAGCTGTTGTCACCCTCAAACTTGGTTCACCGATTTCCACGGGTATTAATGCTTCTGAGCCATAAACAAGTGTGAAAGGGGTTTCTCCCGTAGCTGTTTTTGACGTAGTTCTGTATGCCCATAATACCGCTGGTAATTCGTCGGGCCAACTGCCTTTGGCTTTATATAAGCGCTTCTTTTTATTGTTGATAATGATTTTTTTCGTAGACTCAGCTTGTCCTTCAGCTACGGGATGATATGGTGTTGAAGAAATTCGTTTAATTTTCCAACTTTCGAAGAACTCCGTGATTTGAGAGCCTATAAACTGTGGACCATTATCACACACGATCTCCTTTGGAATTCCAAATCGGCATATTATGTTTCGCCATAAGAAACTTTTGACCTCCTTTTCCCGCACTTGTTTGAATGCTTCCGCTTCGACCCATTTTGTGAAATAATCAGTAAGCACCAGAACGAATCATACCTTTCCTTAGCCAGGGGAAGAGGTCCCACTATATCCATTCCCCATTTCATAAAGGGCCATGGTGATATGATAGAATGTAATAGCTCCGCTGGTCTGTGCATATTATTGGCAAACCGTTGACACCTATCGCATTTTGAGATGAAATTCTCCGCGTCTTCTTCCATCTTAGGCCAATAGTACCCTGCTCTGATTAGGGTTTTTACTAAAGACCTTGCTCCTGCGTGATTTCCACAATGTCCTTCGTGGACTTCTTTTATCACGAACTCCGTCTGATTAGGTCCGAGGCATTTAGCTAGGAGTCCCCCGAACATTTTACGATACAACATGTTATGTACAAGACAATATCTTGCTGCTTTGCGGCGAAGCGCTTGAGCTGCTTTCTTGTCTTCAGGCACGGTACCACTCTGCAAAAAATTGAGAATTTCGTTTCTCCAATCCCAAGTTAAATTATTGAAAGATACCTCATTTCTATCTTGTTCAATCGCTGAATGAAAGAGGTGGACGACAATGGTGTTGTCTTTATTGGTCACTTCTGTGACTGCCGCAAGGTTTGCTAACGCATCTGCTTCAGCATTTTCCTCCCTGGGTATTTGTATTATTTTCCACGTTTTGAACTGTCTTACAAGTTCTCGTGCCTTTTCTAAATATTGTTGCATTCGAGTTTCTCGAGCGATGTAAGTCCCCTGCATTTGGTTTACCACCAATTGAGAATCGCTGTTGATCTTGATTTGTTGAATTGACAGCTCCCATGCCAATTCTAAATCTGCAATTACAACCTCGTACTCTGCTTCATTGTTAGTGATTGGATAACACTTAATAGCTTGTCGTATCTTTTCACCCGTGGGTGATGTCAGTACAATGCCTAATCCAGCTCCCTTTACATTAGAAGAGCCATCTGTAAATAGGGTCCATTGACCTAGGTTTACACCATTGAAGAGTTGTAACTCGTTTTCCACTTCAGGGGTAATATTGTTGCTAAAGTCAGCTAAAAGTCTTCTAATATTTGCGATTTAATTGCCGTTCTAGGTTGATATGTTATATCATGCTCACTTAACTCTATTGCCCATTTGGCTAATCTTCCTGACAGTTCTTGTTTGTGCAGAATATTTCTTAAAGGATATGAAGTCACGACAGTGATTGGATGACATTGAAAATAAGGACGTAATTTTCTTGATGCCATTATTAAAGCAAAAGCTATTTTTTCTAGATGTGGATATCTAGTTTCGGCATCTAATAGAGTCTTGCTTACATAATAAATATTGGATTGCTTACCTTTTTCTTCCCTTACCAGTATTGCACTTACGGCAATTTCTGAAACAGCCAGGTAGATGTATAATCTTTCTCCTTCTCTTGGCTTCGATAGCAGCGGTGGTTTTGATAAGTAATTCTTCAAGTCTTTAAGTGCCTGCTGGCATTCTTCAGTCCACTCGAACTGATTTTGCTTTTTAAGAGCTGAAAAGAATTTAAAGCTTTTCTCGGAAGATCTAGAAATAAATCTCCCTAAAGCTGTTATTCTTCATGTTAGTCTTTGAACTTCTTTTTTATTCTTCAGAATTTCAGGTATTTCTTCTATAGCTTTTATTTGAGCCGGATTTACTTCTATTCCTCTATTAGATACAAGGAATCCCAGAAACTTACCAGATTGTACTCCGAAGGCACATTTTTCCGGATTGAGCTTCATATTATACCTGCGTAAGATGTCAAAAGTAGTAGAGAGATGCTGGAGATGATTTTCCGCTTGTGTTGATTTTACAAGCATATCATCGATATAGACTTCCATCGTTTTTCCTAAATGTTCTTGGAACATTTTTGTTACTAACCTTTGGTAAGTGGCCCCTGCATTTTTCAAGCCAAAAGGCATGACCTTATAACAATAAGTCCCCCTGTTAGTGATGAATGAAGTTGTTTCTTCATCTAGGGAATCCATTTTAATCTGGTTATAACCAGAATATGCATCCAAAAAATTTAACAATTCATGACATGCGGTAGCATCGATCATTTGATCTATATGTGGCAAAGGAAATGAATCTTTAAGACATACTTTATTTAAATCAGTATAATCTACACATACCCTCCATTTGCCGTTATTTTTAGGCACCACTACTGTGTTAGCCAGCCAGTCAGGATCTTTACCTCTCGTATCGAGCCTATGTTCAGTAGTTTTTGAACTTCCTCGTCAATCACTTGATTTTTGAAAGGTCCTTGCTTTCTTTTCTTTTGTTTAACANTAGTCTTTCCAGCAATTTTGTGCCAATATACAACTTTCTCTCGGGCTTTTGTTCAAAAAGTGGAACAACCTCAAGTTCTTCAGCAATTGTTTTAATATGCTCATCTTCTTCTGGTTCACAAATGAAATTCGGTCTGGAGTCTATGTCTGCATGTTCTATATCATCCTTGATGGTAACAGGATTTGTTTCATCGTTATCTCCTTCCGTACCTATTTGAATATCCATTTCTTTTGTACATAGTTGATCAGGTTTTTTGCATACCTGTTTGTTGAGGAGCTTCTGTTTGATAATGTTTTGTCTCTCCCGTATCTTTTTTGTTGTGAAGAGCTATCGAATTGATATTTCTCGAAGTTTGCTGGTCACCTCTAATTTGTCTTACTCCCCACTTTGAAGGGAATTTTATTACCTGATGTAAGGTGGATGGGACCGCTTTCATATCATGGATCCATGGTCTTCCCAAAATAACGTTATAAGCCATCTCTATATCATTGACTTGGAATTTCGCATTTTTGACGACTCTTTTGGCATAAGTGGTAAGTACGATTTCTCCTTTAGTTATCACTGTTTAATTATCGAACCCAGATATGGCTCGTGCCTTTGGGATCATTTCATTTTCTACCAGCATTTACTCCACGACTTTTATCAAAATAATGTTGACTGAACTGCCTGGATCAATCAACACCCTTTTAACGTTAGTGTCATGAATAATTAAAGATATTACCAGTGCATCGTTATGAGGAAGCATTAATCCGCCAAAATCTGCGTCATCAAAAGTTATTTGATCTTCCTTTGTCTCTTCTCGAACTCGTTTCCCGTGGGTACTTGTGACTTTTGATCTAACTGGCAGACTATGCTGTTCACTTCTTCCCCTCCATGTATGACGTTTACAGTTCGTTTTGGGGAAGGAGGTTTTGGGGGCTCCTGCTTGTTCTTCATATATGCATGTTTACCTTTATCATAAAACAATTATGTTAAGTAGCCCTGTTTTTAATAGATGTTCTATTTCACCTTGCAAAAATCTGCAACCTGCAGTTCTATGGCCATGATCATTGTGGAATTCACACCACTGATCAAGGTTTCTCCCGTCAGGATTAGATCGCATTTCTTTGGGCCATTTAACCTTGTCTCCCATATTTCTCAATATTGAGACAAGTTCAGTACTGCTCACATTGAAGTTATGGTCTCCAATTCGGGTATTACCCTTGGACCGTTCATCTCGATCTCTCCTGGATTTAGATGAGGATGAGCCTATATCTCTTCTCGATGGTCTTGTATTTTTGAACCAGGGACGTGTGTCACGTCCCGAAGGTCCTAAGTAAGGATCGTACCTGTTTTTACCTAACATTTTCTCTTGTTCTGGACGTCTGGTTCTGGGATATTCTTCATCTTTTGATCGAGCAATGATATCTTCTTCGATTCTGAGTTTGGTACTGTACCTGTTATACACATCATTCCATGTTGTAGCTGGGAATTCTCTCAGACTTTCTTTAAGTCGTCTCGTGGCTTCTGAGCTTTTATCGTTTAAGTTGCTTGCAAATGCCATGGCTGCCCAATTGTCAGGCACCCTTGGTAATTGCATTCTTTCTTGTTGAAACCTGTTTACAAATTCATGAAGCAATTCCATGTCTTCTTGCTTTATTTTGAATATATCTTCCATTCGTTTTTCAACTTTTTGTGCACTAGAGTGTGCTTTTATAAATGAATCTGCAAGTTCAGCAAAGGAATCTATAGAATTTCAGGGAGAAGAGAATACCAGGTTAAAGCTTCTTTTGTGAGCGTTTCCCGAAATTTCTTGACAAGGACCGATTCGATCTCCTCTTTTGTTAAGTCATTGCCTTTTACTCCAGTAGTGAAGGCAGTCACGTGATCGCGTGGGTCAGTTGTTCCATCATATTTAGGAACGTCGGGCATTCTAAATTTCTTGGGTATAGGCAATGGAGCCGCACTTGGCTTCCAAGGTTGTTGAGAATATCTATCAACATCAATGCCCTTGATGATAGGCGGCACTCCAGGGATTTGCTCGATGCGATCGTTCTGTTCCTTCATCTGTTTCTGCATGGTTAGTAATAAATTTTGTAACTCAGAGTTATTAGTCGTACCTGGTCTCGTTTCAAGAGATGCATTAGGGGTTTCACCTCTAGTTGAGTTTATTAATCCAGACTGCGGATTCTCTACTACGATTGTATTATTTGAAGGCGGCGTTAGTGGTACTGGAGGTGCCTGTGGTAATCCTCTTGCAAATTCTTGCAAAGCCTACCCCACGTATTCAGCAATCATTTGCCTTATTTGATATTTCTCTATTGGTTGCTCATTATTGTTACGATGGTTATCAGATCTTTCAAGGGATGATTCCCTCGAATCACGTGGTGTTGCTCGAGGAGATGGAACTGGGGCCATTTCCTTGTTGGTTGTTGTCGTCATTGTTGTTGACGTTGTTGTTGTCGTTGTTGTTGGAATTCGACATGATTTAAAGGATATCAGTTGGTAAATGCACTATGATTATCAAATTCCCGGTAACAGAACAAATTTGTTTAGCCAAAGAATGAAATTCCTTGACCAAAGCTATTTTAGGATAAACGCGGGTTACTGATAATCGAGTGAATAATATAATGAATAAAGGAATAATAAGCAGTATAGAATGCAGAAAAGTAAAGCAGTTTGTATTCGAGAATTCAGATGATCCTATGGATTACAATTCTTCCCTTTTATATAGGGGCTTCCTAGCATAACGTTTTGGTTTCTGTAATGATTGCTCATTAATGTCTAATTATTACATTAATGAGGCGTTACAAAGGATCATCAAAGGATAACCGTTACTATTATATAGGAGTTACATAACGTATAAGTCATTAACTGTTGATTCTCGAATCTATCCGTGGCTTTGTTTGGGTTCTTTACGACCGCATCTCTTCTTCTTCATTGGGTTTCCCGGGGCTGATGCACTCGTGGCTGGCGAATCAATCCCGTGCCTGTCGAGTCAATATCGCGCTCGTGCTTGTTGAGTTAATATCGTACCTCTTTATAAAATCATGTCCATCTATGACGTTTTCATTGGTCCACGTAGCTAGCTGAGTTGTCAAGGTCTTGCTTACGTGTGATACTCTTTTTTACCAATACATAAAGTATGTGCAATATATGTATAATACACAAACATATCAAAATACGGTTAGTATTTTTGGTAGCGGCTAAAATATATATTTCTCAAAACTGTCTCTGTATCTTAGAAGTAGTTTTAAGTTTGCTGCACAAACAACACAATACAATGTGCATGATAGCCTTGATAAGGGATGGACCTCGACATTATTTTCATGTAATAATGATGTCGTCTATGCATGTTTTTCTTGTTGCTCTTCACTGTGTCCTTTTCATAATATAATGGTTATTACATTTTTGTCTAAGGGTTGTTAATATTGATGGAGTTTGATATGGTACCATGATGTTAGTTAGGATGACTTGTTCTCGTAGTTGTATTGCCATGATGCAACGACTCAAACAACTATGAGTGTTCACGCGTGACGATGAGACAGATAAAGTATACCGTCGAGTATTGCATTGCGAAGAAATCACAACTATTATTTTAGGTCATCTCCAACCATTTAAGTCAAGTAGCGTTCACTCCTTGGCTTGAAATATGCGGTAAGTTTACCTAATGCACGGCTTCCCTAAGGCCAATAGTTGCATGAGTTCTCCGATCCTAGCTATACCATAACCCATGCATTGAAATAAAGAAACTGCATGATGCATTTCGGAGTTGCCGTAGTTTCATTACCACCTATTCATCTTGGGTTCAGAAGGATACGACAAAAAGCACACTCAATTTCAGGCTCTCTAAGCTTTGGTGCCTTCTATCGCATTTGTTCTCTTTTTTGTTTACGTTTCATTGTCACTCTCTTTAAACGTACTTAGGACGTAGCTCTAATTGAACTTAGTGAGTTATCAACATGTTGACATTGCACAATCACTTTGTTCTTGTGAAGGTTACCTGCTATGCTCGTCTATCCTTGTCCTTTGGCATGAGTGGGTTTGGTTTGTTATTTGGTAACTTGTGTTTGTTACCAGCAAGGTAGTTTGTAATCACGAATTCCTGTCATGTGCAATTAGATAGACTTTTTATAATATAGTTATGGTTAATTATCTGTTAACTATACCAAATTATGATTAGGTAGTAAGCAATTATATGGGTCGAAATCTGACCACGTGAGAATGACATCAAAAGAGAACGGCTAGAAGGTGGTTAAGTCGTGATTGTACACACAAAACGCCGTAACGAAGAACATCTCGGACGCGGACGATGTCGAATCATCAGAAGGCCTCTATGACGTAGCACACGCTATGGCACTTAGGAAGGTCGACCTAAAACGCCAACAACGGATTACAATACACTGGTTAAGGACCGCTAGGTAGGGGCAACACCTAGTATATATACAGGAGAAGAGAACGATGGTAGGGGGCTTTTTCACCTTTTGAGTCCTCTCTAAGGAGAGTCCACTTAAAACTAAGAAGGTTCTAAACCTTGGGGCAGATCTTTGTAACCATCATCATGGAATCAATAAAGATACATTTTCGTAGCCATTAATGGTACATCTTCTTGTTCTTCTTTATCATACATGGTTGAGTAATAGTATTGAAAATGTAAGCCCATTATTTACATTTGACATCTTTTACAATCTTTACGAGTTCTCAAGCTTAACCATATCTGATATTCCTCACTTAACATTCTTCGATCTGGAGTTAATTATCGTTGGCTAGAATTTACCCCTTATCCTCTTATTAATTCGTTTAAGAAAAGGTTTAGCACTTTTTTGGCAAAACAATTTGGCACCATATGTGGAGAAGTTTCTAGCCAAAGCCTTAGTTCCCTCTAGAACCACCAAACCAACCAAGGATAAATCCCTACACGAAACCGGAGTTGTACCTGGCCTATACGCGACGCCGCGCCACAACAACAACTCTGGCGCATTACGAGCGTAAGACTTCGTAGCGGGGCTGTGACTATCGCACATCAAGCGCACCCGTAATCTCACTTCCAGGTTAACACCCCGCACATACCACCTTCACCTCTTACTATAAGGGACAATTGTATTGGTATAAATAGGCTTCACACGCATACTAATTATGATGACAGAGCAGTCCATGTGGAGCAATGAAAACATAACATTTGGACGAGACTTTGTGAAGAGGTACGAGACAAAAAGGAACGAAATGGCATACCCACGAGGTAGTTAGATACGGGAATATCAATCTAATTGAGGAGATGAAGAGACACGGTTAGAATGAACCAAGGTAGAATAAAGGGCAGATTCGAAGATCTTCAATCAATGAGCCAAACGTTACATAATCTTCACGAAATAATTATGATTAACCATTGTAACATTACATTAATGCCATTATTAGTCATTAATGCTCAATCATTAAGAAGAGTAGACGTTATATTATGAAATTCCCTATAAAAAGGAGTAAAATATAACTTGTAAAGAGACGTTCGAACCACTATTGAAAGACACTTACTTTTACGCATCTTTGTTGCTTTCTATTTACAAGTTTAATTATAATTATTAGCATATTCTCTTGGTTATCAGAAACCCGAGTTCTTCTTCAAATAGTTTTGGCAGAGAATCTAATTCTTTGGCAAGAACAAATTGGTTTCGTTACCGGGAATCTGATAATCTTTGTTTTTTCTCAAACAACCTTTTTGTGAATCATGTCGAATGCCAATAACAACAACCAACAGACAATTGGAACTCCAGTTCCATCACCTCAGGGATCCCCACGAGGTTCAAGGGATCAATCCCCAGGGAGATCTATGACTCAAAACAATGATCATAATGGAAATGAACAAACAGGAGAACAAGACCCTGTAAAACAAATGGTTGGTGACTATGTGGATGAAGCCTTACAAGCTTTCGTGAGGGGGCTACCAGTTGTATCACCTACGCCTCCTCCTAACAACACCGCAACTGTGGAAAATTCACAATCCGAATTAGAAAACTAAGAAAGTAGAGGCACTCCGAATGAGTCTCTCGAAACAAGACCAGGTATGTCCAATAATTTAGATTTACAATCTTTATTACTAATCTTGCAGAAACAGGTGAAGGAACAAAACGATTGAATCGAGCAAATTCCTGGAGTACCACCTGTCATCAAGGGCATTGACGTTGATAGATATTCTCAAAAAATTTGGAAGCCAAGTGCATCACCCTTGCCTATTTCCAAAAAATTCAAAATGCATGATATTCCCAAGTACGATGAGACAACCAATCCACGTGATCATGTCACTGCTTTTACTACAGGAGTAAAAGGCAACAACTTGACTAAACAAGAAATTGAATCAGTACTGGTCAAGAAGTTCGGAGAGACACTCACCAAAGGAGCGCTAACATGGTATTCTCTTTTACCCAAAAATTCTATTGACTCTTTTGCTGAGCTTGCAGATTATTTTATAAAAGCACACTTCGGTGCGCAAAAAGTCGAAAAAAGAATGGAAGACATATTCAAAATAAAACAAGGAGACGCGGAGTTGCTTTGTGAGTTTGTAGATAGGTTTCAACGAGAAAGAATGTTGCTACCAAGAGTGCCTGACAATTGGGCAGCAATGACATTTGCAAGTAATTTAAATGATAAAAGCTCAAAAGCCACGAGAAGACTCAAGGAAAGCTTGAGAGAGTTCCCAGCCACAACATGGAACGATGTCTATAACAGGTACAACACCAAGTTACGAATAGAAGAAGATACCATTGCTCAATCAAAAGCGGAAGACAGGACTAGTTCTAGATGCTCTGAACCAGAAAGGAGAACAGGTAAAAACAGGTACCATCCATATATGGGACCTTCGAGACGGGAAACTCGTCACAAATTTGAAAACACACAGTCAGAATACAGACCGTCAAGTAGAGATGCGAGCTCATCCTCATCAAGATCCATAAAGGATCGAGATGAACGAAATAGAGGTAACGCAAGAATTGGAGACTACAACTTCAATGTAAGTACTTCTGAGTTAATTATAGTATTAAGAAACATGGGTGATAAAGTTCGATGGCCCAAAGAAATGAGATCGAATCCAAAAAGAAGGAATCCAGATTTCTGGTGCGAGTTCCATAACGATCATGGACACAGAACGTCAGATTGCAGGTTATTGCAAGGTGAGGTAGAACAGTTATTAAAACAAGGCTATCTAATAAAACTGTTTAGTGAAAAAGGTAAACATGCATATATGAAGAACAGGCAAGAGCGCCCAAAGCCCCCATCTCCAAAGAGAACAATAAATGTGATACATGGAGGAGAAGAGGTGAATGACGTGGTTTTCACAAGAACAACCAAGTTCACAATTACACATGGGAAGCAGATTCGTGAAACCGTGGAAGCAGGCAATATATCATTTGACGACGCAGATACCAACGAATTATTTCTTCCACACAACGACGCACTGGTAATATATTTACTTATACATGACACTAACGTGAAAAGAGTGTTGATTGATCTAGGTAGCTCAGTCAATATCATTTTGTTGAGAGTTGTGGAAGAGATGCTAATAGAGGATCATGTAATCCCAAAAGCACGCGCGTTATCTGGGTTCGACAACTCCACAGTTATAACAAAAGGAGAAATTGAGCTTAGTACTTATGTAGAAGGAGTAATAAAAAATACGAAATTCCAAGTCATTGATACTGATATGGCTTACAACGTAATCATGGGGAGACCATGGATCCATGATATGGAAGCATCACCATCTACTTTACATTAGGTAATTAAATTCCCTTCCAAATGGGGAATTCAATATATTCGAGGCGATCAATAGACCTCAAGGAACATAAATTCAGTAGTACACTCCAACAAAAAAAAGATAGCGGAAGAATCAAAAGACGAGGAAACCAATCAAATAGATACGAAAGAAAATAACGAGAAGGTAAACCAAATAACCACAGAGGTTACATCAAAACATACGGACATGGATTCAAGACCTGATGTCATTCAGGAACCGGAAGAGGACGAGCATATCAAAACAACTACTGAGGAGCTCGAAGTTGTTCCACTGTTCGAGCAGGAGCGAAAAGTCTATATAGGCACAAGGCTAAGCCCCATGAGAAGAGGTGTGTTAGTTAAATATTTAAAAGCAAACGCAGACTGTTTTTCTTGGTCTCATTCAGATATGACAGGTATACCTCCAGAAGTGATGACTCATAAACTAAATGAAGATCCATCATTTGTGCCTGTCAAGCAAAAGAAAAGAAAGCAAGGACCATTCAAGAACCAAGTGATCGATGAAGAGGTATAGAAACTCTTGAAAATTGGTTCAATACGTGAGGTAAAATATCCTAATTGGTTAGCTAATACCGTAGTGGTACCTAAAAAGAATGGTAAATGGAGAGTATGCGTAGAATACACATATTTGAATAAAGCATGCCCCAAAAACTCATTTCCATTACCGCACATAGATCAAATGATTGATACCACTGCAGGTCATGAATTGTTAAGCTTTCTAGATGCATACTCTGGTTATAATCAGATAAAAATGGATCTCTCAGATGAGTAAAAAACTTCATTTATTACAAAAAGGGGGACTTATTATTACAAAGTCATGCCTTTTGGCCTGAAAAATGCTGGAGCCACGTATCAAAGGCTAGTGACCAAGATGTTCCAGGAACATCTAGGGAAAACAATGGAAGTATACATTGATGACATGATGGTGAAATCAACGCAAGCGAGAGATCATTTCCAGCATCTTTCAATTACCTTCGAAATCCTACGCAGGTATAATATGAAATTAAATCCAGAAAATGTGCCTTTGGCGTCAGATCAGGTAAGTTTTTGGGCTTCCTTGTATCAAATAGAGGTATTGAAGTAAACCCTACTCAAATTAAAGCTATTGAAGAAATACCTGATATACTTATGAGAAAAAAAGAAGTTCAAAGATAACAGGTAGGATTGCAGCCTTAGGAAGATTCATCTCCAGGTCTTCGGAGAAGATTTTTAAATTCTTTTCAGTTTTAAAAAAGCAGAATTAGTTCGAATGGACTGAAGAATGCCAATAGGCTCTCAAAGATCTGAAGGCCTATCTATCAAATCCCCCGCTGCTGTCTAAACCAAAAGAGGGAGAAAGTCTATATATCTATCTCGTCGTTGCATAAATTGCGTAAGTGCAGTATTGGTAAAAGAAGACAAAGGTAAACAATATCCAATTTATTATGTGAGCAAATATTTATTACATGCTGAAACTAGATGTCCTCATCAAGAAAAATTAGCCTTAGCTCTAATCATGGCAGCTAGAAAGTGAAGATCGTACTTTCAGTGTCACCCAATTACTGTTGTAACCTCATATCCACTGAGAAGTATTTTGCATAAACAAGAGTTATTAGGGAGATTAGCTAAGTGGGAAATAGAATTAAGCGAACATGACATAATATATCAGCTTAGGACTGCAATAAAGTCTCAAATTTTAGCTGATTTCGTCGTTGATTTTAATACTAGCATAATCCCTGAATTGGAAAAAGTGTTACAAATCTTCAACGGGGCTAATCCAGGAATATGGACCCTATTTACTGACGGCTCTTCTAATATAAAAGGATCAAGTTTGGGAATTGTTTTAATATCACCTACGGGTGAAAAGATAAGACAGGCTATTAAATGATACCACAAACTAACAATGAAGCAGAGTATGAAGTTGTCATTGCAAGGCTCGAACTAGCACGAGAACTCTCAATTGAGCAGATCGTGATCAAAAGTGACTCTCAACTAGTGGTAAACCAGATGCAGGGGACTTATACTGCTAGAGAGGCTCGGATGCAACAATATCTAGAAAAGGCACAAGACGTAGTAAGACAATTCCAGTCATGGAAGGTTATGCAAATACCCAGGGAGGAAAATGCAGAAACAGATGCATTGGCTAACCTCGCAGCAGTTACCGACGTGAAAAATAAAGACAATGCTATTGTGATACACTTATTTCATTCAACAATCGACCAGGACAAAAATGAGGCAAAGTTTAACAATTTAACCTGGGATTGGAGAGCGAAATTGTAAACTTTTTGCAGAACGGTACCGTGCCTAAAGATAATTAAGAAGCTCAAGAACTTCGCTGGAAAGCTGCACTGTACTGCCTAGTTCGTGATACTTTATATCGCAAAATGTTTAGAGGTCCCCTAGCAAGGTGCCTTCGACCCAATCAAACAGAGTACATGATGAAAGAAGTACACAAAGGATACTGTGGAAACCACGCAGGAGCAAGATCCTTAGTCAAAACCCTGATCAGAGTAGGGTACTATTGGCCTAAAATGGAAGAAGATGCTGGGAACTTCGTAGCTAAATGCGACAAATGTCAACGATATGCTAACAATATGCATCGACCAACAGAATTACTCCACCCAGTGGTGTCACCATGGCCATTCATGAAGCGGGGCATGGACATAGTGGGACATATTCCCCCAGCTAAAGGAAAGATGTTTAACCAAAAAAATTAGATTCCTTGACCAAATCTATTTAGGATGAACACGGGTTACTGATAATCAAGAAATTAATACGATAAATAAAGAAAAATTGAGTAATAAACAATATTGTAGTATGCAAAAAGTAAAGTCGATTGTATTCGAGAATTCAGATGCCCTTATGGGTTACATTTCTTCCCTTTATATAGGGGTTTCCTAGTATAACGTTTGGTTCCTGTCATGATTGCTCATTAATGGCTAATTTTTACATTAATGAGGCGTTACAAAGGATAACCGTAACTGTTGTATAGGAGTTATGTAACGTATAAGTCATTAATTGTTGATTCTTGAATCTGCACGTAGCTTCGTCTGGGTTCACTGTGACCGTATCTCTTCTTTGTCATTAAGTTTCCCGTGGTTGATGAACTCGTGGGTTTATTGACCGTGCCTCTTTTTCCCGTACCTCTTTACAGAATCAAGTCTATCTTTTGTGTTTTTCTTGGTCCACGTAGCTGGCTGCGTTGTCAAGAATTTGCTTACGTGTGAAACTCTTTTTTACCAATACAGATAGTCCCCCCACTTACCATATATTTATCGATTAATATTTGGTAAGTGGATACGCATTTATGGCGGGAATATTTTTCCGCCGTTTTGCTCCGAAACATTGTATCTTTCTATGAACACAGGCGTCGTTTGTCACTTCCATTTAATGCTCCTTCCACGTGTCCATTTCTGATTGGCTCTGCAATGACTCGGCGCCTTTTAGGGCTTTTTGCGGCTGCGAGTGACACCTTTAATCATGACTTTCCATCATTGTTTTTCCATGTTTCGACGGTTGTCTTTATGTATAAATACCCTTCTTCCTTTCTTTACTTCCACGAAACATTTTATAACTTGTCTCTTTTCTTGTAAAGAATTTTCCATTGCTTCTGTAAGTATGTCTTCATCGAATCAACCCAAGAAGGTAATAGATGTGGAAAATCTCGCATCTTCTTCTGCTCCAATTAGGAGTCGGAGGGGAGGCAGGCTAAGGAGTTTAGGATCTACTCCCTCTAGAGGTTCTTCTTCCCCAATAGTTTCTACTCCTTCCGCTAGGTCTTTGCTTTCTCTTGGGGCTAGATCTTCTCATTCTTCATCTAGAGGTAAAGATGATCATCTTCGTGAACCCAAAGTTGATGAGATTATTCCCGCCGAGTTTGTCTTTACTAGGGAAAACCCAGTTCTTGTAGACCAGTCTACTTCTTTAGATAGTGTGGAGAGGTATCCAACTACTATAACTGAAGGTCACGTTCCTCTTGTTCGTAGAGAGTCTTCTTGGGGGCCTGATTTCCCTGTTTATGTCCCGAATAGTAATCAAAGGATAACGTCTTATAGGACTGGTTATTCGTTTGTTTATACATATCTTTTTACATTAGGGTTTAGACCTCCCATTGATCCAGTTATCATCGAGTTTTGCCATTTTTTCAATATCTGTTTGGGACAAGTTGGTCTGCTGGTGTGGCGAGTTGTCGCGTGTCTTAGAGTTTTGGCTTCTTTAGATTCAGTTCCCTTTACTTTCAATAATTTTATTCATTTATATTCTCCTGTCTTGTTTCATCAAGGGATTTTTACTTTGGCTGCTCGGAGTAAAAGAGTGTTAGTAACCCTTAGTGATGATAAAGACAGAGGTTAGTACCTCCGGTATGTTGTTGTCCCTACTGCTGGTGTAGTGGGTGAAGAGAATCTTCCCTTCCCTGAGAAGTGGAACCGTGCACGTGAGTACTTTTTTGGTTCGCATCTATTTTCTTCTTTCATTAGACTTGGATTGTGTTATTAACGCTGTATCTATTTTTTCTTTTCATCAATCATGAATACTGTTGAGAATGTCTCCGGTATTCGTGATTGGGTAGAAAAAATGTTGTATGCCGCTCCTGTTGAAGAAAGGTCCTGGAAGTACTTCGCGGGGAAGTACCGTTGACTTGTAAAGACCCATGGTAAGTGGAGTTTTTCTTACTTCCTGTCTTACCCGAGCCTACTTTTATTCTCGTTTAACTTTTCCCTATTTGACAGGGTTTTTCGCCCGTGGGGTGTCTGCTTCATCTATCCCGAAGATGTCTTTGACTCAGGCTCAAGATATCCTTGCTAGTTCGTCTTTCTCAAAGAGAAAAGTTGGTGATCCCCGTTCCGAAGAAGAAGAAGAAGAAAGAGAGGGTGTTTTAGTACACCGGTTATGAAGAAGGCGGGTGGTTTTGGACGACGAGTCTACCCCCATGACTCTTTCTTCTGTGCCTGCAGGTAGACCCTCATCTTCTGAAAATGATTCAAAGTCCCCAGTCCATGATTCTGTCAAGTATTTGTTTCATGAAGGTTTTGATCTCGCTCCCGATGACGTTCCCTTAGCTGTTGGTTTCCCCGACTCTTTAAGAGAAGAAGTTTTTTCGGTTCCTTGTGTCTCCGTTGTTCCCGCTCCTTTAGCCGTTACGACTTCTGCCGTTTATCTGCCCGTGGTTTCTTCAATTACTCATTCATCTGTGCCTGCTATTATGCCCGTGGCTCCTTCAATTCCTGGACCATCTATTTCTGTTGCTGCTCCCTCTGTTCCTGCTTTCATGCCTTCCATTAGGGAAGTAGGGTCTTCCAGCAGGGAGATGCGGAGGGTTGTGATTGAGGTTCCAGCTGAAGGGAGTCTTTTCAAAAAGACGGGCGAGCCTGATGTGTGTCTTAAGCCTCTGATAGGTCCTGAAGAGAAAGCCAAACTTGCCAGCCATACAACTCTCACGTGGGCCAATGAAGTGGTGCATACTTCTTTGAAGGTATAACATAGCTTATTCTTACATATGTACACCTTTCCATGTCTAACAGTTTACCATGTTTAACTATTTTATTATTATTTTTTATAGATGCACCTTATTGGCTTAGAACTTATGAAAAGAGTTTCAAATTCGGATAATGAGTTGAAAGAGCTGCGGGAGCTGCGAGTTGATTTTGACAATCTGAAGGCACAATATGATGGCTTGAGGGTATATATGGATGCTTTAGAAGAGGAAAGGAATATCTTGAGGAGATAATTGAGGATTACAGCAACGGAACTGGAGGTGGAGAAGGCTTCTTCTAGCCAAGCTGATAAGGATAAGAGTATTCTTGAATCCTCGTTTGCTGAACAATTGTCCCAAGCCTCGGAGGAGATCAGGAACTTGAAGCATCTTCTAGGGTAGAAGGAGGAATATTCTGGTGAGCTTGTAAAAACTCTCTCCCGGACCCAAGAAGAACTGCGTGAAGCTTTAGACAAAGTCTGAACTTTGGAAGAGTCAGTTGTACCCTTGAGGGCCGCCCATGAAGCTGCTGAAGTCGAGAAAGATGGATTGAAGGCTGAGCTTCAAGTGTGGGCAAAAGATTATAATGACCTCGAAGAGGCGGCTGCCGTTGATGTAAGCTGGGCGTACATGAATTCTCGCCTTGATACATTGATGGAGATGAGCCAAGAGGGTTTCGACCTCAACGCTGAAATTGCTAAAACTAAATAGGCCATGGAGAAGACCCAACGAGGTCTTGATCTTTCTCCATCCACTGATGAAACCCATGCTGCTCATGCCTCTTCACCTCAAGCTGTTGCCGTTCCTCTTGAAGAAGTCAACTCTCCTCCTCATGAAGACTGAAGATCTGGTTTCCCCCTCTTTTTTTTAAATTTGGATTGGTGTGGTTACCCCCAGTTCCATCGGGGGTAAGTTTGAAACTCTAAAGTCCCCAACTGACAACTTAGGGGCACTAAAAATGTAATTATTATGTGGCTAAGTACTAGTTAGTACTTAGTTTTAACTTAGCCGCTCTTTTTATATTAGTTCAATTTGAAGACTTTTGTTTTGAGTTTTGGTTTTACTCTTTAAGTCTATCATCTTTTGTTCTTCTGAGGTTTTTGTTTGCACCTCTTAACTTTTTGCATGAAAATGCATAAATCACTCGAACCTTTTCATAGTAGGTGCAATGTTCGTATAAGATTTAAGCCTTTGTTTATGATAGGCTTTAATTATCAGTTAGGGCCCTTTTTGATTGACACTTTAATGAAGAAGACGTCTCAACTTTATTGTAATGCAATAGAGTGATAGGAATTTTTCACATGTTTAAGGATGTTTTTGTGGAAAGTTTTTGTTTGAACTTCCACGACATTTTACATGTGTTATGATTATCATCTAAAACTCATGTTGCAACTGTTTTCTTTTAACAGATTTGATACTCACTTGTATTTCGCAACTGTTTTTCATAGGTAACAGTTTTTTCGAGTTAATACAAGGAAATAACTGTTTTTCATTAGTAACAGTTTTTGTAAGTATTGGGGTTTTTACCCGCAACTGTTTTTATTTGCAACAGTTTTGTAATAAATACGAGGGAAATGCTTTGTAATTCGTAACTGTTTTATTTGATAACAGTTTTCTGAATAAATACAAGGATTTTGATCTTTCATCCGTAACTGTTTTATTTGATAACAGTTTCCTATATGAGTACAAAGTTTTCGTAACTATTTTTTTTATCGTAACAGTTTTTGAATAAGTACAATGATGATGATCTTTTACCCTTAACTGTTTTTGTTACAACAGTTTTTGTATAAATGTAAAGACGTACATTTCTTCCTCGTAGCTAATACTTTGCCTTTTAACCTGAACATGGTTCGAAGGTTTTCTTAAAGTTTAGGCTTTGTAATTCTTATGTTGGAGTCTTCAGTTCTTTTAATTTTGCTCATACCACTTGACTTGCTGGGTAAATGGTTCTTTAGGCTCGAGCTTTTGACTTTCAGTAGTCTTTTTTGCTTCATCTTGGCCTTCCATATTATATAGTCCCCCAAGTGTTTGAGATTTGAAGAATGAGATCTTGAGCACTTTATTATTCCTTCTTTATGGTCCTTTCCTTGAAAAAGGAAAACGTACGGGACTCGAAGGTATATACTTTTTTAGATGATGACTGCTTAACCCTTTAAAACGTCCATCAGAAAGTGTAACCCTAGACCGGGAATTGTGTTATTTCCTCGCGTCTTTGCAGGTCTAATATCATCATCTTGTGATGAGAGAGCTTTTTACCTATCATCTAAAAAAATTAGTAAAATTTAAATAAAATAAAATCGAACATGCGATACCTGACCGGGGTTACTTCTTTTAGAAGTAGTACTTCTTCAAGTGGATGGCGTTCCAGCTCGTTGGTAGAATTCTGCCGTCCATGGCTTCCAACTCGTATGTGCCTTTCCCAGCTATGCCTCGGACTTTATAAGGTCCTTCCCAATTTGGATTCAGCTTGCCAGCACCTACCTCTTTTGTTGATTGGAAAACCTTTTTATGTACGAAGTCCCCAATCTTAAAATATCTAAGATGAGCTTTGCAATTGTAATATCGCTCTATGATTTGCTTTTGAGCTTCCATCCGTATTAAAGTTGCTTCCCTTCATGATTCGAGCAAGTCCAGATTGATCGGGAGTTCGGCATCATTTACTGGTTTCGTAGCTGTTTTAACCCTTAAGCTCGGATCGCCAATTTCCACGGGTATTAATGCCTCCAAGCCATAAACAAGTGCGAATGGAGTCTCTCACATGGCTGTTTTTGATGTAGTCCTGTATGCCCATAATACTGCCGGTAATTCGTCGAGCGAATTCCCTTTGGCTTTATCTAACCGCTTCTTTATATTGTTGACGAAGATTTTATTCATAGACCCAGCTTATCCATTAGCTACGGGATGATATGGCGTTGAGGCAATCCATTTAATTTGCCAACTCTCAAAGAATTCTGTGATTTGAGAGCCTATAAATTGTGGGTCATTATCACACACGATCTCTTTCGGAATCCCAAAATGGCATATTATGTTTCGCCATAAGAAGCTTTTGACCTCCTTTTCCCGCACTTGTTTGAACGCTTCTGCTTCCACCCATTTCGTGAAGTAATCAGTAAGTACGAGTAGAAATCGTACATGTCCTTTATCTGGGAGAAGAGGTCCCATTATATCTATTCCCCATTTCATGAAGGGCCATGGTGATATGACTGAGTGCAACAGTTCTGCTGGTATATGCATATTGTTGGCGAACCTCTGACACTTGTCGCATTTAGATATGAAGTTCTCTACATCTTCTTCCATCTTAGGCCAATAATACCCGGCGTGGATTAAGGTTTTTACCAAGGATCTTGCTCCTGCATGATTTCCACAGTGTCCTTCATGGACTTCTTTTATCACGAACTCCGTCTGATTAGGTCCGAGGCATTTAGCTAGGGGTCCACCGAACATTTTGCGATACAATGAGTTGCGGACTAGACAATATCGTGCTGCTTTGCGGCGAAGCGCTTGAGCTGCTTTCTTGTCTTCAGGTATGGTACCATTCTGCAAAAAATTGAGAATTTCGTTTCTCCAATCCCAAGTTAAATTATTGAAAGATACCTCGTTCCTGTCTTGGTCGATTGCTGAATGGAAGAGGTGGACAACAATGGCGTTGTCTTTATTTGTTACTTCTGTAACTGCCGCGAGGTTTGCTAATGCATCCGCTTCTGCATTTTCTTCTCTAGGTATTTGTATTATCTTCCACGTTTCGAACTGTCTTACAAGTTCCCGTGCCTTTTCTAGATATTGTTGCATTCGAGTTTCTCGAGCAATGTAAGTCCCCTGCATCTGATTTACCACCAATTGGGAATCATTGTTGATTATGATTTGCTCGATTGACAGCTCCCGTGCCAGTTCTAAACCTACAATAACAGCCTCGTACTCTGCTTCATTGTTAGTTATAGGGTAACATTTAATAGCCTACCGTGTCTTTTCACATGTAGGTGATATTAAGACGATGCCTAATCCGACCTCTTTTATATTAGAAGAGCCAACTGTAAATAGGGTCCACTGACCTGGATTGACTCCGTTAAAGAGTTGTAACTCTTTTTCTACCTCAGGGGTAATACTGTTGCTAAAGTCAGCTACAAAATCAGCTAATATTTGTGATTTGATTGCTATTCTAGGCTGATATGTTATATCATGTTCACTTAATTCTATGACCCATTTGACTAATCTTCCTGACAATTCTTGCTTATGCAAAAATTTTCTTAAAGGATAAGAAGTCACGACAGTGATTGAATGACATTGAAAATAAGGACGTAATTTTCTTGATACCATTATTAAAGCTAAGGCTAATTTTTCTATATGTGGGTATCTAGTTTCAGCATCTAATAAAGTTTTACTTACATAGTAGATAGGTGATTGCTTACCTTTCTCTTCTCTTACCAGTACTGCACTTACATCAATTTCTGAAACAGCCAGGTAGATGTACAATCTTTCCCCTTCTTTTGGCTTTGAGAGCAGCGGTGACTTTGATAAATAAATCTTCAAATCTCTGAGGGCCTGTTGACATTCTTCAGTCCATTCGAACTGATTTTGTTTTTTAAAAACGAAAAAGAATTTAAATCTTTTTTCGGAAGACCTAGAAATAAATCTTCCTAAGGCGGCTATTCTCCCTGTCAATCTTTGAACCTTTTTTTTATTTGTTAAAATATCAGGTATTTCCTCTATAGCTTTTATTTGAGCTGGATTTACCTCTATTCCTCTGTTAGATACAAGGAATCCCAAAAACTTACCTGATTGTACTCCGAAAGCACATTTTTCCGGATTGAGCTTCATATTATACCTGCGTAAGATATCAAAAGTAGTAGAGAGATGCTGGAGATGATCTTCCGCTTGTGTTGACTTTACAAGCATATCATCAATATAGACTTCCATTGTCTTTCCTAAATGTTCTTGGAACATTTTAGTCACTAACCTTTGGTAAGTGGCTCCTGCATTCTTTAAGCCAAAAGGCATGACTTTATAACAGTAAGTCCCCCTGTTAGTAATGAAGGAGGTTTTTTCCTTGTATGAGAGATCCATTTTAATCTGATTATAACCAGAGTATGCGTCTAGATAACTTAATAATTCGTGACCTGCGGTAGTATCAATCATCTGATCTATATGTGGCAAAGGAAATGAATCTTTGGGGCATGCTTTATTTAAATCAGTATAATCTACACACACCCTCCATTTGCCGTTCTTTTTAGGTACCACCACTGTGTTATCTAGCCAGTTAGGATTCTTTACCTATCGTATGGAACCTATGTTCAAGAGTTTTTGGACTTCATCGTCAATCACTTGATTCTTGAACGTTCCTTGCTTTCTTTTCTTTTGTTTAACAGGTACGAATGATGGATCTTCATTCAGTTTATGAGTCATCACTTTTGGTGGAATACCTGTCATATCTGAATGGGACCATGCACAACAATCCGCGTTAGATTTTAAATAATCGATTAACATACCCTTTTGCTCGGGGGTTAACCTTTCCAGCAATCTCGTGCCAACATAAAACTTTTTCTCAGGCTTTTGTTCAGACAACAGAACAACCTCGAGTTCTTCCGCGGTTGTTTTGATATGCTCGTCTTCTTCTGGTTCACGAATGAATTCTGGTCTAGAATCTATGTTTGCGTGATCCAACATATTTTCGATGGCAATAGGATTTGTCTCGCTGATGTCTTCTTTCGTACCTGTTTGAATATTCATTTCCTTTGTACATGATTGATCAAAAGATTTTTTCTATACATGTTTGGCCATTGGCCTCCGTTTGGAATACTTCAACATCTCCTGTATCTTTTTTGTTGCGAAGTGCTATCGAGTTTATATTTCTTGAAGTTTGTTGGTCACCTCTAATTTGTCTCACTCCCATTCTGATGGGAATTTTATTACCTGATGTAAGGTGGATGGGACCGCTTTCATATCATGAATCCACGGTCTTCCCAAAATGACATTGTAAGCCATCTCTGTATCAATGACTTGAAATATCGTGTTTTTGACCACTCCTTCAGCGTAAGTATTAAGTTCAATCTCTCCTTTGGTTATCACTGTAGAATTATCGAACCCAGATATGGCTCGTGCCTTTGGGATCATTTGATTTTCCACTAGCATTTCTTCCACGACTTTTATCAAAATGATATTGACTGAACTGCCTGGATCAATCAATACTCTTTTAACGTTAGTGTCATGAATAAGTAAAGATATTACCAGTGCATCATTATGAGGAAGCATCAGTCCACCAAAGTTTGCATCATCAATTATCGAACCCGCTTCCATGGGTATTTGTGATCGTTGACGCTAATTGACAAACTATTCCATTTACTTCCTCTCCTCCATGTATCAGGTTAACAGTTCACTTCGGAGAGGGAGGCTTTGGAGGCTCCTGCCTGTTCTTCATGTATGCCCTTTTACCTTTATCACTAAACAACTCTGTTAAATAACCCTGTTTTAATAAATGTTCTATTTCACCTTGTAAAAATCTACAATATGCGGTTCTGTGTCCATGATCATTATGGAATTCACACCACTGATCTGGATTTCTTCTATTTGGATTTGACCGCATCTCTTTGGGCCATTTAACTTTGTCTCCCATATTTCTTAGTATTGAGACAAGTTCAGTAGTGCTTACATTAAAGTTATGGTCCCAAATTCGGGTATTACCTCTGGACCGTTCATCTCGATATTTCCTCGATCTAGACGAGGATGAGCCTATATCTCTTCCTGACGGTCTAGTATTTTCAAACATGGGATGTGTGTCACGTCCCGAGGGTCCTAAGTAAGGATCGTACATGTTTTTACCTGATCTTTTCTCCGGTTCTGGACGTCTGGATCTGGAATACTCCTCGTCTCTCGATCGAGCAATGATATATTCTTCTATTTTGAGTTTAGTACTATACCTGTTGTATACATCGTTCCACGTCGGAGCTGGAAATTCTCTTAGACTTTCCTTGAGCCGTCTCGTGGCTTCTGAGCTTTTATCGTTTAAGTTGCTTGCAAATGCCATGGCTGCCCAATTAGTAGGAACCCTGGGTAATTGCATTCTTTCTCGTTGAAACCTGTCTACAAACTTACGGAGTAATTCCGTGTCTCCTTGCTTTATCTTGAATATGTCTTCCATTCTTTTCTCAACTTTTTGTGCACCAGAGTGTGCTTTTATAAACGAATCTGCTAGCTCAACAAAAGAATCAATAGAATTTTCAGGGAGAAGAGAATACCAGGTTAAGGCTCCTTTTGTGAGTGTTTCCCCAAAATTTCTTGATAAGGACTGATTCAATCTCTTGTTTTGTTAAATCATTGCCTTTTACTCCAGTAGTGAAAGCAGTCACATGATCACGTGGGTCAGTTGTTCTATCATATTTAGGAACATCATGCATTTTGAACTTCTTGGGTATAGGCAAGGGCTCTGCACTTGGCTTCCAGGGCTGTTGAGAATATCTATCAACGTCGATGCCTTTGATAATCGGCGGTACTCCAGGGATTTGCTCGATGCGATCATTCTGTTCTTTCATTTATTTCTGCATGGTTAGAAATAAATTTTGTAACTCAGAGTTATTAGTCATACCTGGTCTTGCTTCAAGAGATTCATTTGGAGTGTCACCCCTGTTGAGTTTATTAACCCAGACTGAGGATTTTCCGCGATGATTGTATTATTTGGAGGCGGTGTTAATGGTGTTGGTGGTGCCTGTGGTAATCCTCTTGCAAACTCTTGCAAAGCTTGCTCCACATATTCAGCAATCATTTGCTTTATTCAATCCTGCTCTATCGTTTGCTCATTATTGTTGTGATGGTTATCGGATATTCCGGGGATGACTCCCTTGAACCATGTGGGGTTCCTCGAGGAGTTGGAACTGGGGTTCCATTTTCTTGCTGGTTGTTGTCGTCATTGTTGTTGTTGTTGTTGTTAGAATTCCACATAGTTTAAAGGATATCGATTGGAAAATAAACTATGATTATCAGGTTCCCGGTAATGGAACCAATTTATTTAACCAAAGAATTAGATTCCTTGACCAAAGCTATTTAGGATGAACACATGTTACTGATAATCAAGAAAGTAATACGATAAATAAAGAAAAATTGAGTAATAAACAATATTGTAGTATGCAAAAAGTAAAGTCGATTGTATTCGAGAATTCAGATGCCCTTATGGGTTACATTTCTTCCCTTTATATAGGGGTTTCCTAGTATAACGTTTGGTTCCTGTCATGATTGCTCATTAATGGCTAATTATTACATTTATGAGGCCTTACAAAGTATAACCGTAACTGTTTTATAGGAGTTACGTAACGTATAAGTCATTAACTGTTGATTCTCGAATCTGCCCGTAGCTTCGTCTGGGTTCACTGTGACCGTATCTCTTCTTTGTCATTAAGTTTCCCGTGGTTGATGAACTCGTGGGTTTATTGACCGTGCCTCTTTGTCCCGTACCTCTTTACAGAATCAAGTCTATCTGTTGCGTTTTCCTTGGTCCACGTAGCTAGCTGAGTTGTCAAGAATTTGCTTACGTGTGAAACTCTTTATTACCAATACAAAAGGTACGGTTCTTACTCGTATTAGCAAATTATTTTACAAAATGGGTGGAGGCCGACGCTTTTAAACATGTGCGAGAAAAGGAAGTGAAAAGATTTATATGGCGACACATAATATGCCATTTCGGTATACCAAAGGAGATCGTATGTGACAATGGCCCACAATTCATAGGCTCACAAATCACAGAATTCTTCGAAAGCTAGCAAATCAAACGAATCACTTCATCACCATATCACCCAATGGCTAATGGGAAATCCGAGTCAACGAACAAAATCATTGTCAATAATTTAAAGAAACGGTTGGAAAAAACCAAGGGAAACTGGCCTGACGAGCTACCTGTAGTATTATGGGCTTACAGAACTACTGCAAAAACAGCCACGGGAGAAACTCCTTTCGCTCTTGTTTATGGTTCAGAAGCTTTAATACCGGTGGAAATCGGCAAACCAGGCATAAGATTCACAATAGCAACGGAAGAAACAAACAACGACGAGTTAAGAACAAATCTGGATTTGCTCGAGCAAAGGAGAGAAGATGCGTTAATACGTATGGCAGCTCAAAAACAAATTATAGAGCGATATTACAATAGAAAAGCTCACCTCAGATATTTCAAAGTTGGGGACTTCGTTCTTAAAAAAGTCTTCCAATCAATAAAGGAAGCCGGTGCAGGAAAGCTAAATCCAAATTGGGAAGGACCTTACAAAGTCCGTGGCATTGCTGGCAAAGGCGCTTATGAGCTGGAGACTATGGACGACAGAATTTTACCAACAAGTTGGAATGATGTTCATTTGAAGAAGTATTACTTATAAGTAAAAGGAATACCCCCGGTCAGGTATCATTACGTTCGATTTTATTTTTTTATAGTTAAGATTATACTAACCATTTTAGATGATAGGCAAAAAGCTAACCCATCACCAAATGATGATATCAGACCTGCATAGACACGAGGAAGTAACTAAATTCCCGGTCTAGGGTTACAACTTTATGATGGACGTTTTTAAGGGTTAAGCAGTCATCATCTAAACTATATACCTTCGAGTTCCGTATGTTTTTCCTTTTTAAGAAAAGGACCACAAGGAAGGAATAGTCAAGTGCTCGAGATTTCATTCTTCAAAGCTCAAACACTTAGGAGACTATATAGTATGGAAGGCAAAGAAAAAGCAAATAAGACTATCAAAAAAGTCAAAGCTCAAGCCTGAAGATCCATCTTTCCAACAAGTCAAGCATTATGAGCAAAATTAAAGAGCCAAAGACAAAAACACAAAGCCTGATTCAGAAACCTTCAAAAAACATGTTCGTAAATGTAAAAGGGTGTTTAGGCTAAAGGCAGAATGTTAGTTACGGGTAAAAATGCATATCCTTGTACTTATTCGAAAACTGTTGTAAATAAAAATAATTACGGATAAAAAAAGAAAAAAGGCATTACCCTTGTATTTATTCAAAAACTGTTGTAAATGAAAACAGTTATGGGAAAAAATTCATACTCTTGTATTTATCCAAAAAACGGTTGTAAATGAAAACAGTTATGGGTAAAAATGCTTACCCACGTATTTATACTAAATCTGTTGTAAGAAAAAACAGTTACAAAACAGTTATAGACGATACACAAACACATGTAAAATGTTACGAAAGTTCAAAATAATACAAAGCCTTTCTTCAAAACATTGTTAAGAAAAACATGTGAAATTCCTATCTCTCTTTTGTACATGTACACCATTATGAAGTTGAGACGTCTTCTTCATTAAGTGTCGATAAAAAAGGGCCCTCTTTTATAAATCATGCCTGTTACAAAAAGTTACGATAAATCAAAGCATTTTTCAATGCAAAGTCAAAACCTATGGGGTAAAACAAAAACCTCAAAAAGAAGCATGCAAAAACTTAAGAGTAAAACAAAAACTCAAAGAAATCGAAAGTCATGCTGATATTAATAATAATATATTACGGCAAAAAAAACTAAGTATTAACTTAGTCTAAGCCGGATTTTTTTGTATAAAAGTTGCCCCTAAGTTGTCAGGGGACTTAAAAAGGACCAAACATTACCCCCAATGGGACCAGGGGTAACCACCAATTGTTGCAAATAAAAAAAGAGACCAAGTTCCATAAACTCTTTCACTGGATGGGAGGGTTATCTTCGTTGGCAGGAAGAACGACTTGAGATGGCGAGGCTTGTGCAGCAGCTTAATCAGGGACCTCAAATTCAGGTGATGAGAAATTCTGACTCCGCCGAGACTTTTCAATCGTCTCTTTGGTTTTGGCAATTACAGCTTCCACGTCAAAATTCTCTTGGCCCATTTCTGTCAATGTGTCAAGTCGGGCATTCAAATAAGCCTAACTAACATCGACAACTGCTTTTTCCTCAAGAGCCTTGTAGTCTTTCTCCCATTGTTCAGCTTCAACTCTTAGCTCATCTCTCTCAGCCACAACAACATCATGAGAAGCTTGCAAATGAGCAAGGGATCTTTCCAGAAACCGGACCTTATCTGAAGATTTACGGAGGTTTTCTTGGGTCTGGGTGAGAAATTGTATGCGTTCACTAGAGTATGCCTCCTTCTGATCCAACAAAGCCTTCAGGCTCCTAATCTCTTCGGTGGCATGGGAAAGCTGCTCCGCAAAGGAAGACTCCAAGATGCTTTTATTCTTACCTGCCTGATTTGAAGACGCCTTCTCTATGGCTAGTTCCACTGCAATAACTCTGATCTACTGTTCCAAGGTACATTTCTCCTCCTCCATTGCCTCCATATCAAGCTGTAGACTCTCATACTGCTCCTTCCAATTATCAGCCTCGGTATGGAAGTCATTTGCTGATTGCTCCATTTGAACGACTCTCTTCATCAATTTT